>JANKYE010389825.1:0-12868 GCA_032467995.1 Erythroxylum dillonii
TCAGCAAGGCTTAGTAGGGTCTCGGGAATGGGCCTCAGCAGGGCTCACTTCCCGGGACCGTCGGGCTCTGGTAGCGGGGTCCGACATATAAGAAATGACAATTTGTTTCACTAAAGCAACCAACATGCCCTTGTATTTAGTCCATATTCGACAATATATGCTTATATTCTACATTAGGGCCATGTTTGATATAAAAATTAAGGCTCAATTTATTAAAAGAAGAGGTTGTTGAAGTTAAGGGGAGCTTTTCTTTACATACTAGTTTTTGAGGAAAATGAGTCAATTAGGAGCCAATAAAATAGTTAGAAATTAAAGGAAAAGACAATCTTCGAATAGGTATAAGATTTAACAAGAATTTAAAAGGACAAACTCTAGTGCACAAGGTTCTCCACTTTGCAAGGGTCGAGGAAGGATCATCAATTGTACATAGCTTTTCCTTTGTATTTTACAAGGAGGTTGTTTCCCTTTGTATTTAAAGATTTAAGATTTATGAAGATATTTCCTTTATCTTTTATTCTTGTTTGTTTTTATATAGTTCTTTCCTTTTTAGTCATAAACTAATTAGGATATAGATCAAGGGGATTGAACCTAAGATGTGATGTTTTGAATTGATATTTTTATTATAAAATTTCTATTTTCTTAAGAATTGTTCATTCTTTTATTAGTTTGAATTAAATGAATAAAAGTTGAAGATTCAATAATTACATCCACAGATTAAGATCAGAGATAAGTTGTCATAATATAAATGATGAGGGTTGAATGTGTTACTAAAATGAGAATTGCATGATCCTTATGGGTTAGGGTAAAAATTACCATGAGAATTCATAAATTTTATTAATTCATTCATGGGTTATCTTAATTAAAAAGATATTTTAGTTAATTCGATCCAAAAGAATAGTGATTGCGCTGATTGAAAGGTAACACAAGTATAACCTAGTTCTTACTGATCTAAGAAACTAACCTCATTTGTTAAACTAGAGTTAAGTTAAAACATAGAAAATTCCTAGGGAGTATCTTCCCTTAATCTTTTTAATTTATAGATTCTTTTATACTTGATCATTATTTTAATTTGGTTTTTAAAATTTTTCATTAATTTCTTTTTAATCAATCGTGTTTGATTGTCTAGATAATTAAATTTGTGAGAAATCAGTAATTGGCAACCACTCGTGGAATTGTCCTATTCTTGCTAATAATACTTATAACTGCATTATAACTTATAGTTAAAACAATATGCATCAAGTTTTTGGTACCATTATTAGGGAGCTTAGGCTTTGTTAGTAATGATTTCATTTGCAAATTGATTATATTAGATTTTGGTTTTTTCTTTTTGTTTCATTATTATTTGTTAAGTTTTGTTTATATTATGTATTTTATAATTGATATATTATATATAACAAAACAAAATCTTGATAATCTTTTTGGATTGGACTCTGAGATCAAACAAACCCTTTATAAGAAGACTTTAAAGATTAATAAAGGCTGAAGGAATAAAGATGGTTGTAGAAAATATTAGGTTTTAAAAAGATTTTTCCATAATGAGTGCTTAAGTGATTAGTTCGGGCATTACAAGGCCGAATATTGACGACAAAAACTTTAAGTTAAAACCTTCCCTCTTTTTAATAGTACAATAGAATCAATTTATAAGCATTCTTACTAAAGATCCAAATTTACATATTTTAATATTCATAAAGTAAGAGCAAGGTTGCAAACTTGACCAGTGAAATCCACCACTACTTTGAATCAATTGTCCCAAAATTTTCTTTCTAAGTACTTTTCTCTAAGCAAATTTGCTCAAATTAGAACTTTTGCTCAAAGAAAAGGTGAATCACTTTATGAAGCTTAAAAGAGGTACAAAGAACTATTAAGGTCATGCCACCATATGGGTTTGAGAAGGGGCTCATTTTCCATACGTTATGTTAGTCCCTAATGGCACTTAAGAGGGGTATAAATTGAGAATTTATAAGATTAAAAAATTCTAGATAATGTGCTTAATTAAAAACAATTAGTATAAATATGGATGAAGAAATTGCTTAATAAAAATACATTAAACAACTGAACAATAATTGAAAGAGGATAGGGAAGAGAGAATGCAAACTAATTTATATTAGTTTGGAAAACAACCCTTGCTTACGTCCACTCTTAAAACTCTTCTTAAAATTTCATTATATTTCTTCTTTCAAGACAAAAATTAACCTTTTAAAAAAATTTCTCAGTAATAAAGAATCCCACTTGGAACTATCCCAAGTACAACATCTTACACCTAACAAAAGATTACATCTCAAGATACCTCATTTTATCACTCGATAACTTCAAAGATGCCCTCTCACATAAATATGAAACAATGATGCTCAAATGATTATAAAACTTAGAAATGTGTGTAAAATAGACTTAAATGTTTCTTAATATTAAAACCAAAGAGAACACACCTATTTACAATTTTTTTGGACATTTTTTAGCGTTGGAGCTAAGAACTAGTTGTTATAACGATTATTTACAAAGCACTGGTCGACCAATATGCATTAAAGCATTAGATTCACTAGCTGGTGGGATATTAGTTGACCAATAGGCATATTGGTTGACCAATACATTAACCAATGTTATAACAAACTTAAGGTATATCAAATTTAACAACTTTTACCTATATCGATTGACCACTAACCAATATAGGTTGACCAATCACCACAAAACATGATTTTAACAACTTCAAATGCTCAAACTCAATTTATTTAATGCAATTATGATTTAGACACATTTCAAAATGTTCATTGTTTGAAAGATCAAGAAGCTTTTATATTAAAACCAAAAGCTTCAATATCTTTTGATGAATGGAAAAACTCATACAATAAAGTGAAATAAGATGTTTATATATGGTGAGTTTTTTATAACATTAAAGTGATTAACTGAGATTACAATTAGCATTACAAGCTAAAGAATGACCTTGATAAACCTTGATATTCTTTCATTCTTGGTTTGATCTTCATTTTGATGGTTATAAACTTCAACCTCTCTTTATCAACTTCATAGGCTATCTTCTTGAGTTTATAACTTCATTATGTTCTTATATTACTTTTCATCTTGATAATAAACTTATTAGTAGTAATTTTATTTTATTTTATCATCAAAACATCAATTGAAGCCTTCCTTAGTACGACAATCTACCCTTTTTTATTATGATAAAATATTTATAATTTTAGAGAAAATTACTAAAATTAAGTACATAAACAACTAGCAAGAATGTAATTAGCTCCCCCTTAATTCATGTATAAAACATAAGTCAATATCAAGAACTTAATTTAATATCAAGAACAAAAGAGATACTTAGTATTAAAGAAATATCCATACATGTAAATAACATCAATTTACTCAAGCTTATCACAAAAGGTGCAAAAATAATAAAACGATCACTCCCCTTAAATTTAATGTCACCAATCTTTCCCCCTCTTTTTAGAATCATCAAAAATAAATCAACTATTCAAAAAGGCATATAAAAATGTTTTGTACTAAGTTAACTAAAACTAAAATAAGTTTGATTGAGATTGATAAACTTATTTGAGAAAGAAGGATAGTGAATATTAAAGAGTCAAATTAATTGCTTAATTTAAAAAAAAACAACCCTAATTATGTAAAATTTCTAAAATTTGTGAATTTCTTTATTAAGTTAAAAAATTCAATTAACAAAAGTAAAGGTTTGAACTGTACAAAAAAATATAAGTATAATTTCAGTATCCAACATTCAATTAAAAAAATGTAAGCATTAAAAGCCCCAAAACTTCAAAAATAGCAATCAATGCTCAAATTTGAAATTCTAAAATGACAAATATGATGCAATCACACTTAATTTAAAAGAAACATAAATGAACCATGTAAATTATAAAAATTACTTCAAAGATATAACTATAATTAAACAATCCTAAAGTTTAGGAGTTTATCTAAAGAGAATGTGAATTTTAATAGTCTTTAAACAAAAAAGAAAAAATTAAAGAGGGTAGCTAGTAGCAATGGGGTATGATGTTTTATTATTTAGGGTTTTGGAGAGGCTTAAACAAGAAAAGGATAAAACAAAAGAAAGGCAAAGAAGGGGGACTTTAAATTGTGTGTACTGGCTGACTACTTAAGGACATTGGTCAACTAGTTAAAGGTTTTAGTCCTCCCTTCATATCAACCACATATGCTACAAACTCACTGTAACTTAATTGTTTTCTATGAAAGAGACATTGTTCTTGCTCTATATTAATCAACCGTTTATGTAGCAAACTTCTCACAAACATATTGGAAGGAAATTTTTCTTAGAAAAAAGTGACATTACTCGACCACTTGAAGATATTGGTCAACCAATGTGAGTACGTGGATAACCAAAATTTTAACTAAACAAAGAACAAACTCACTAAAAAGGCAGAAAAATGATTTTTGGTTACATTAGTCGACCACACTAGGATATTAGTCAACCAATGTGTTTTGAATAATTAGAAATTAGCCTCCAAACCGTAATAAAAACCATAAAAACATATATCCAAATAACTAAATATCAATAAAAATGAGTTAAATCATATAAAGGCCTTATCATATAGAATTCTCAGATAAACAAATCTAGTTTATCATCATTCAATAGATTAGATAATTTATTACCCAATTGATGTAAATTCTAACTTAGTATCCTTATTTTGTAAAAAAAAATCTCTAAATTTAAGTACTAAGGTTTGCATTGTACTAAAAAATGATCAATTATTTATTCTTAATGCAAACCCAAACATTCATCACCAAGGATTTTGACTTAATTTAACACATAAAAGCAAGTTGTTGCATATTTTTAAATCATAAACTAATAATTATCTTATGTTGAACATTACCTATGAATAATTTGAATTATAATTCTTATTAAAATTTTAATCCATTGATAGCATCTCATCCTCCTCATCTCCTTTACTTGGTTCAACAATTTTAAAAAGTCTTGGTGGTTAATTTTAAGTTCTAAATTCTCCACATCCTACATTAACATCTTTAAGACTTTCTTGGGGGCAAGAAGGTTAGATTCATCAACTTCTAAAAAAATTCAATTTAATAACTACTATCTCTATTATATACCATTTGTTCTTTCTTTTCTAATAACCTTACAACTAAGGTAATCAATGTGTTTTAGAAACCCAAATCTGGTTAGTTCCTTGGTTGTTAGGCTCTTTCTTCTTTTCAACCCATATTTTTAAGGGTTTGATTGCCATTCTTTGTTTTTTTTTAAAAACAAAATCTATCAACTTGTCCAAACTTATAACAAAAATGACATACCATATTATATGAGTGATGATGATGCATAAATGCATTACTAAGTGTGTATGCAAAATGGAAACTTTTTTAGGACATTAAAGGTGTTAAATGGTTTCTTAAGATAGTGGAATGAGTTACCATAATTATATACACGATGTCTACTATGAGTAAAAACTTCATATATATTTCTTTAAAGCCCAAAAGGGTGTGACTTGATAGTATTAAACTACATGCCTATATTACAAGCCATATATAAAAGCATAATGTTTGCTTTCAGAATTAGTCCTAATAGATGTGGCATATAGGTGCATACATTTATATGTGGATGCTCCATACTCATTGACACATTAGGCAATGGCTTCTTACTATACAAGTATTTTCCCTTGACAAATGTGGTTTTAGAATTGTCTTCACTTACATGGTTATATCCTATTCCCTGTCTATCATTGGAATTCTTTTGAGCTTCTAGTATGTTTTTTAGTTTTTCACTCCTTTTAGTAAACTTGGACAAATGAGTCTTTGAGGAAATCTACCTCTTTTTAAAAAAATGTTTCATTCTCATGTCTTAATGCATCTGAATCACGATTATCATCAATAATCCCATTTTTGTATGCTTTATATTATGAAATTCTCTTTTCTTCTTTTCATTTTTATTCAAATCTGCAATGAATTGTTTTTTGACTTCTTTGAGTTTGGAAGATATTTGTTTTCCTTGTCTTATTCATGATTTCTAAACTTTAAATAATTTATTATATAGAAAACCAATATCATTATCATATAAGTTAGGATTGAATGCTAGTATGCTACCTCATCATCGTCCATAGTTGTAAAGCATATATGAGCTATCTCTTTTTACAAATGCTCATTTTGTTTCAACCCAAGTTGATTCTTTAAGTGCTTTCTTTTTGTGCTTCTTATCCTTCTTATAGTTTCTTTCATACTTCTTATTATCTTTGAGTAGAAAACATTATGACTTTAAGTGTTTAGGTTTTCCATATTCAAAGTAAATAATGTTAAAGAATTTATGTTTTAAATCACTTTATATTCCTTGAAGTCATTTCTTTTATAGAATATCTTCTTTAAGAATTTCTCGAACTTTTTAGTGATTAACACAATGTCTTCTTCATTGCATTTACTATTTGATGTCTCTTTCTCCTTACTCGATTCTTTCATTGATGCTTTCAATGTTAAATTCTTTTTTTAGGGGTGTCATTTCTTCTTCTGTCTCTCGAAACATCATTTTAAAATGAGGAGAGATCCAATAAGTTCCTTAAATTGTAGTGTTGTTAGATCCTTAACTTCTTATATGACCGTCACTTTAGCTTCACACGTCTTTGGAAATGACGTAAGTAACTTTCTCACTATTTCAACATTAGTATAGGTATTTTCATGACGTTTGAGAGCATTTATAATGTTAATAAATCTAGTATAAATGCTAGAAACAATTTCATTGTGCTCCATTTGGAACAGTTAATATTGATATGTTAGCATGCTTACTTTGCTCTTCTTTACTTGATTGATTCTCTCATGTGTAACTTTTAAAGTATGCTAAATTTCATTAGTTGTTTCATATCTAGAGACCCTATTGAATTCATTTCTTCCTAATGCACACAAAAGGATGTATATGGTTTTACCGTTCAAGGAAACTAATCTCTTATCTTGAGGTTCCCTTTCTTTCTTTAATTTAGGTACCTCTTGTTATCTACAAATTTTTAGGAATAAAGGGACCAATTAAAATTATTTTTCATAGGTCTACACTTTCTGCTATTAAGAAAAATCTCATCCTAGTTTTCTACTAAAAGTAATCATTGTCATCAAAGAAAGGCGATCTACTAAAGCTTTGTCCCTTTTGATCGAATGATGATGATGCTTTTAAATTTGTCATTATGATCATAGCTATAGGATTTTATTAAAAATGCTAGCCTAATAGACCAACTATAATACCATTTGTTAGTCTCTAATGGCACCAAAAAGGGGGTATATTGGGTGTTTATAAAATTCAAGATTTTTTTTAGCTTATGTACTTAACTAACAATAATTAATATAAATAGATGAAGAAATTGCTTAATGTAAATCAATTAAACAATTGAACTATAATTTAAAAGGATAGTGAAGAGAGAATGCAAACTGATTTATAATGGTTCAACAACCAACCCTTCCTATGTCCACCCCTAAGCCTCTTCTTAGAATTCCATAGTTCTTCTTTCAATGTGAAGAATAACCTTTGCAGAATCTTTCTCATTAAAGAGGAACCATTTTTACAATCTTCTTCTCAGGTGAAAAGGAACCTTAATCCCACTTGGAACACTCCCAGGTACAATATCCAAATACGCCACTTTATCACTTGATCACTCTAAAGAGACTCACTCATATATATATTAAACAATGATGCTTGAATGATTGAAAAACACTTTAAAATGTGTGTAAAATAACTCAGATACTTCTCTAATGAGAAAATATTTATTTCTTTATAATGTTTTGGGATCTTTCCTACCTGTTGGAGCTAAGAAATATTTATTACCATGACGTTTATGAAAAAACACCTATTTATAGGGTTTTGGGACCCTTCTTCACTGTTGGATCTAAGTAGTCATTATAATAGATATTATGATAAACCACCTATTTGTAGTGTTTTGGGACTCTTTTTAACTGTTATAGCCAAGAATTAGTTATTACAACAACTATTTACGGAGAATAGGCATACTAATCAACCAATATGCATTAAAGGTGTTGTATTCACTAGCCATTAGGACACTAGTCGACCAGTAGGCATATTAATCATCCAATATGGCATATTAGTTAACCAAAACATCGATTAATGTTATAACAAACTCACAGTACATTAAATTTAACAATTTAACCTTTATTTTTTGATCACTAACCCATAAAGGTCCACCAATCACCACAAAAAAATGATTTTAACAACTTCAAATGCTCAAACTCAATTTGTTTAATGCAATTATAATTTAATCACATCCTAAAATGTTCCTTAAAGTTTGTTTGAAATATCAGTAGACTTTTATAGTAAAACCAAAAGCTTTAATGCCTCTTGATGAATGGAAATACTCATGCAATAAAATGAAAATATATATTTATACATGGTTAGTCTTTTAGAACATTAAAATGATTAAACGAGATTACAATTAACATTATAAACAAAAGAATGAAATTGATAAGTCTTGAGCTTCTTTTGTCTTATTTTGATCATCATTTCGAAAATTATAAGCTTCAATGTCTCTTCATCTACTTCATAAGCTATTTTCTTGAGTTTATGACTTCATTTTGTTCTTATGTTGCTTTTCATTAAAATAATAAACTCATTAGCATTAATTATATTTTGTTATCATCAAAACATCGATTGGAATCTCCCTTGTTTCAATATAATATATAATGGTATGGCTTACAATACTAAGATTTTAAAGGATGCCACTACTGGTGGTGCTCTCATGCATAAGATTATGGATAAAATGTATAGCTTGATCGAGGATATGGCTTAAAATCCTTATTAATGGTTAGGTAAAAGATTTGTTCTAAAGAAAGTTCCAAATAAGTGTCATATTAATCATTTTGAATTTTCTTACTGCTAAGGTTGATGTTTTACTTTTAAAAAATTAATTATATGACTATAAATTATGTAGGAAAACCTAACATTTCATATGAAATTTGTAGATCCCTAGAACATTTAGTTACTAATTATTAGTTGCGGTATTCCTTTTTCCAAGATTCATCTATTAAATAGGTTAACCATGTTTATAACCCTAACTAAATAAATGATGTTTTTTTACTAACACATACAATCATGGTTGGAGGAATCATTCCAACTTCTCTTATGAGAATAAATTTAATTGTGTTCCTTATAATAATGTTAGGCAGCCACCTAGCTATCAATCAAGTCCTTTTAATCCTCCTCCTTAAAAGTATGATTTAGAATCTTTTCTTGAGATTATTCTAGCATAGCAAGCAAAGCAGAATGAGGGGTTCATTGAGGCATTAAGCAAGTTAGTTTTAAGATTAAATCTAACCTATAACAAGATGCTAGAAGCCTAAATTACCTAATAAACTAACTCTTGTCTTAGATCATTTGATTAATTTCCCGACTAACCTGAGGACCTTAGAAAGCATTGTAAGGTTGTGATATTGAGGAGTGGTAAGCTATTAAAGGAACCTAAGATGAGAGTGGTTAAGAATGAGAAAAACAAAGAGGATAAGTTAACTAGTAAGAAAAGTGAGACCAATGAGGAGAAAAGAATCCAAATACATTTCCCCTACATTATACAAGCGACCCATGCCTTTCCCCGAAATTTGGCTAAGGCTAAACTTGATCAAAAATTTAAAAAAAAAATCTTCAAAGGTTTTATATTAATATCCCCTTTCAAATGCTTTGAAACAAATGTGCTCTTATGCTAAGTTTTTGTAGACAATGTTTTCTAACAAAAGAAAATTTGAGGATTATAAAAATATAGCTTTGATTGAGGAGTGCAATAAAATAATTTAAAATAAATTGCCTCCTAAACCAAAAAATCATGGTAATTTTCTATTCATTATGTTATTAGTGATATAAACTTTAACCATGTTTTGTATGATTTAAGAGTGAGTGTAAACCTCGTGCCTTTATCTATTTGTAAGAAGCTCAAGATAGGTTATTTCAAACCCACCACTTCTCCCTTTTAATTGGCATATCTTTTTGTTAAATATCTAGTAGGTATATTATAGGATGTACCTATCAAGGTTTATAATTTTTTCATCCTTGATGATTTTTTTTGTCTTATAAATGGAAGAGGATACTCAAATCTCCATCATTCTAGGAAGGCCTCTAATGCCTATAATTAAAGTTGTTATTAATGTGCAAAATGAAAAGCTTTCTTTAACTATTGGTGATAAAAGAGTAGAGTTTAATTTGCCTAATACTTTTAAATATCCTCCTACTAGAGATTCTTATTGTAGGATTGACATAATTGATCAGTGAGTTAGGGAGGAGCTAGCTATTATAATTCAAGATGACCCATTTGAAGAGTTTTTAGTAAATTATGGTGCCTTAAAAGATGAGAATAAAGACATAGATCAACAGATATAATTTAAAACTTCTTCCTCCCACTTTTAAGTATGAATTACTTGGACTCAATACCACTTATCATGTGATTGTAAATGCAAGTATAAGTGCAATTGAAACTAAAAATTTACTAGAAATTATTAGATTTCATCAAGATGTTATAAGATAATATTATGGATGATGTCAAGGGCATCAACTCATATGTTTACATACATAAAATACTAGTGGAAGATGATTATAGGCCTTTTATTGAGCATCAAATAAGATTAAATCGCAATATAAAAGAAGTAGTTAAGAAAGAAGTTATTAAGAAAGAGGTTCTCAAACTACTTGATGTTAAAATAATATATCATATGTTCGATAGTAAATGAGATAGCCTAATTCAAATAGTTTCTAAGAAATGGAATAACTATAAGAAAGAATGAGAATAACAAATTGATCTTCACTAGAATAATCACGGGTTTGGAAAATATACATTAACTATAGAAAATTGAACAAGGTAACCCGAAAAGATAATCTTCCCTTTCCTTTCATTATCAAATGCTTGAGAGTTTAATAAATTATTCTTTTTTTTTGTTATATGAATGGTTATTCTAGTCCTAGTGACTAAGAAAAGACCACATTTACATGTCCTTATGATATCTTTGCCTATAAGAGAATGTTTTTTGGTGTTTAGAACATTTGAAAGTTTTTATTTCTCCATATATGACACTAATTTTAATGAATGTCTAACTACTCTGTATAAGGTGCTGTAATGATATGAAGAAGTTAATCTAGTTTTAAATATGACATTTCATGGTAAGGGAAGGTACTGTTCTAGGATACCTAAGTGTCTAAGCAACGGATTAAGGTCGATAAGGTAAAAGTCAAAGTGATCTGAAAGATGCCACCACTTACCATTGCCAAGGGTATAAGGAGTTTTTTAGGACATGTCGACTTTTATCAATATTTTATAAAAGATTTTTCTAAAATTACTAAAACTTTTATTAGCTTGCTTTTTAAAAATGTTACTTTTAATTTGGACCAATAATGAATTTATGCATTTTGTAGGTTATATGAGGCATTTATTTCCATTCCAATTATTAAGCCTCCGATTGGAACATCCCTTTTAAGGTTACATATAACGTATATGACTATGTAATAGGAGTAGTTTAGGTCAAAGGAAGGATAAGAAGATGCATGCCATTTAATATGAAAGTTAAATGTTAGATAATGCTCAAGTAATCAATGTTATCATTGAAAAAGAGTTGTTAGTGATGGTGTTCTATATTAATAAATTATAAGCATACTTAGTAGGGTTAAAGATTATATCATTCTACCATTAAGTATCTCTTGAATAAGGAGGAAACTAATCTAATACTGATTTGGCAGATTCTTCTTCTTTAAGATTTTGACTTAAAGATCCGATATAAGAAGGGAACTAATAATTTAGTGGTTAATCATTTTTCAAGATTAGTATAAGAGATGGATGAGATTGGAGAAGATAAACTACCTATTGAGGATTCCTTCTTGGATCATCAATTATTTGTCATCTCAAAGTTAGAAGCTACATGGTATGTTGATTATGTTAATTTCCTTACATGCAAAATTCCACCACCCGATTTGAGTTACCAATAAATGAAGTTATTTTCATATGTGAAATATTACCATTGGGATGAATTTTTTCTATTTAAGCGAGTGTGGATGGAATTTTTAAAAGGCATGTTCTCAAAGATAAGTTCACAACATACTCTTTCATTATTATGCCTCATCTTATGATGGTGATACTAGCAATTCAAAAATATTTGACAAGTTCCTCTAAGCAAGCTTTTATTGACCCACTTTCTTCAATGATATTTCTAAGTATGTGACCACTTGTGAATGATGTCAAAGATCTAGGAATATCTCAAATGAGATGCCTCTTAATATCATAGAGGTTGAGATATTTGATGTTTGGAGAATAGACTTCGGGGACCCATTTTCATCATCATATAGCAATAAGTACATTATTATAGCGGTGGATTATGTGTCTAAATGGGTGGAAGTAGTGGCATCCCCAACTAATGATGCTAAAGTGGTAGCAAAACTCTTCAAGAAGGTAGTCTGCTCATGGTTTAAAATTCCTGTAGTTATAATTAAAGATGATAGTTCACATTTCACTAACTGTCAATTTGGACCTCCATTTGAGACATATACATGGTCCCTTGTAGGTCCCATGTAACAAGACATATTAGATTAGGACTACTTGGAGGCCCATTTTAGAAATTATTGGAATAGTGTGGCCTTAGAGCAATATTACTCCTCTATATGGTCCAAGGCATAAGGCTTCCATTTCTCGGGCATATAGTGCATCCATAAGCTAATTGTCACTTTCTGTATGCCCAGTGCAAGAGTGTATATGCCATCAGTCAACAAGATCTATCTTTGTAGATTGTATATTTTATTAAGTGTGAACATACTTAGGGCATGCATTTGTGCAGCTTATCTACTTCAGAATAATTAGAGATGACATGATATCAAATAATATGTTAGCAAATTAGGAGTGCTTAGAGATGAGCATAAGTTGAAAATAATTAGCAC
>JANKYE010392634.1:0-12848 GCA_032467995.1 Erythroxylum dillonii
TTAAATTTTATTTATATATTACTATAATTTTATATTTACGTAATTTTATATAAATATATAAATAAAATTTAATAAAATGCAATATAAAAATCTAAACTAAAATTTGATGTACTTTTAAAGTGGCTTACACGGCGAAGTAACGTAGTCGACTGAAAAGCCAGTGATCTTGTCAGTTGTCACAAGCAGGTACCATCTGTTTCATTTGCCCATTTCGAGGTGGATACTGGTGTTTGATAAGGCCCGTATAAAATAATGTTATTATATTAAATTTGATTTCCTCGAATTTCAAAGGGGAATGAAGTTAAAGGCTACATGTGACCAAAAAAAAAAAGTATATAAAATAATGTTATTATACAAAGTTTTATTTAATAATTGAAAAATTATTTATTTTTTTAACCTTTAAATCAGTTATATTATCAAATTATTCAAATTTAATCAAATTAAACTTGAATTATTTGGACTTAATTTGATACAAATTTTGAAATCAAACTTAAGATAAAATAATGCTTAGATTTGAATTGCCATCCCGATCTATTGTTAAGTTTAATTCAAGATTTATGATACAACCAATTATAGAAGGCTTTTAAATATGATTCAATAATAATGGAGATATGTTGAGCTAAATCATTTAATTTTATTTTGAACTTTCACTTACTTTTGATTATGATTTGATAAGTGACATTTTAAAACATGTAAAATTTTATTTAATAAATATACAAAAATTTATTGTTATAATTACTGTTATCAACTTCAAGCACATCTCCTAATTAAAAAATTAGGTTTCATATGAAATTTGGGTAATTTCTTAATCAAAAACTCTAGGTCATTTATGATATTTTATAAACCTTGAGTAAAGTAAAAAAAAAAGTTCTTTATTTTGTGTATTTTTATTTTTTTATAAAAGTTAAGAATAAGGGCCTTAAGTTTTTGACCTTTATAAAAAACAACAAAAAGGTTCATATTGATAATCTCGTAAAGAACTAAAATCTTAACCTTAGTGGTTGGGTCGGTCGTGCTAAGCTTAAGCCCAACCCTAGAACGGCATGCGGGCCGATCGACCCGTTCCCAGACGATGACCTAATCCTAGAAGGTATTCACTATATAAGATCACTACCCCATCATGACGCAGGTATGAAACCAGAACTCTAATACTCTTTGTTCACAGCCACAACAATTATCACCAAAGAACTGACTTAGGTATCGGAAGGACCGACCGGCGATCAACCCCCAGGGTCTCGCTCCTCTTCCTCATCTGAACTGAGGTCCAGTAGCTCATTCGATAATGTCTCTTCATCTTTCTCAGCTATCTCCTTTACCTCCTCGAGTGAAAGGCCATTCTTGGCTCCCAGGGCTTCTACCGGCTGTGTTCCCTTAAGAAGGTATTGTCTGATCGACTCCATCCAACTTGATCGTTCAGCATCTCATCCTGCTGTCCGACATTTCTGTCACCTCTTACCCTGGACTGTCCTCTAGTGTCGTTCGTTTGAATTCCTGTTCTGCCCCACTCCATCGTTCGTGTCATTTTGCTTCCAAGGCTTTCGCCAGTTGTCAGACCGTCCATTCCTACCCTCATTATCCCGTTCGGCATTTGTACCGTACTTCAAAAATCTACCCAGCTTTTCCCTTTGGATAAGGAATTCGATTTCTCGCTTTAAGTCCCAACAATTCTCCGTATCATGACCTACATCTTTATGGAAACGACAATATAAAGCAGAATCCCTTTTTTTGAGGGGAGTTTTCAACTTACTAGGTTCTCGGAGGGATTCCCCTTCTGCTCTCATGGCTGTCAGTACTTTCACATATCGCTTGTTGAGCGGGGTGAAGGATTCTCGTCGTTGGTCCTTTCGGTCGGTCGGCTTCCTCCAACTAGACTGATCCTTCTGTCACTTGTGTGAATCATCTGTTCTGTCACCTGGCCAGCGGTCATCTGCCCTCCGTTTTGTGTTTTTCAACACTTCCTCGAGTTGGATATACTTATCTGCCCGATTTCTTATCTCTTGAATAGACTTGGGCTGATCAAGGGCCAATGACTTCTTGAACTCTTCATCCCTCGTGTTGCTCATAAGGGCAGGCAACATGGACGAGCAGGTGAGGTTAGGGGCTTCAACAGCTTCATTGTTAAACCGAGTGATGAACTCCCGTAAACTTTTGTCCCTTCCTTGGGTCAACTGCATCACTTCCAAGGCCGTCTTCTGTGGCTGTTTACTTGTAGCAAACTGGTTGAGGAATAGCAGCTTAAAATCCTCAAAACAAGTGATGCAACGTAGGGGTAAATTGTTGAACCATCGTCGGGCTCCATCTTGAAAGGCTGTACAGAAAGCCTTACATTGAATGGCATCGGGGATGCAATGCAGGTTCATTATCGATTGAAAGTATTAAAGATAGTTGAGGGGATCGATCTTTCCGGTGTATTTTTCAGGCATTGGTATCTTAGTACCGACCGCTGGAAGGCTATTCAAGATCTCCGGAATGAAAGGAGAGCAGTATTGTGTTGATGGCTGATCTAGACGGGAATTCATGGCCATATTGATTCGATCGTCCATGATTTTTTCTAGAGTTTCAGCAGAATGGCGATCGACCATCATACCTATCTGCCGAGCGGGGATTTGTTGCTGTTCCGTCTGAGATTGTAAGATTTGGCGAATCAGTAGATCAGCCACTTCCTCTATTTGTCTTTGGGTGAGGGAGATTTGTTGTGGAGCAGGAAGGTTTGTGTTTAAGGGGTGTTGGATGTGAGGGTGTGAATTGTTTCCAGCATTATCCTCCAAGGCTATGCTCTGCTCTTCTTGATCTCGGTTTTGGGGTGGTTGATCATTCGAATGCGAAGATTGTGTTTGGTTATTTGGGTTTAATCGGGGTAACTCGTCTATGCTAGGGTTTTGGGTGATGGGTGGAGGACGGATCTGGGGATCATGATGCGTCGGTGGAAGGGCGGCAGATAATCATAAGTCCATTCGTTGTAGTGCAAGAGCCGCGACAGTGGCTACATCAGGATTTGTTGCTGCCGCCTGACTTATCTGAGTGTTTCTGGACGTGCTGCCCTGACACCCGGCCCCACGGTGGGCGTCAACTGGTTCCGTCTGATTTTGCTGAGGTTGGGCGTCGTTGTTTGGATCCATGAGTTCGGTTAACCCTGGCTAGGAAATACCTGCAAAAACAATAAAAGACACACACCAGGGGTTGATCGCCGGCCGGCCCCTCTGATGCCTAAATCAGTTCTTTGGTGATAATTGCTATGGCTGTGAACAAAGAGTATTAGGGTTCTAGTCTCATACCTGCGTCATGATGGGATAGTGATCTTATATAGTGAATACCTGCTGGGGTTAGGTCATCGTTTGGGAACGGGTCGATCGGCCCGCATACCATTCTAGGATTGGGCTTGGGCCTAGCACGATCGACCCAACCATAAGCCCCCTACTCCTCGAGTCCGATTAGGGAGAGGGATCGATGGAGTACATAAGGCTTGTGCGGCTCGTTTGCATGACAGCTCATGATATGCCCGAACAGTCGGACATCGGCGTCTAATCAGAGCGTTAGGTTTAATCGTCTCTCACGGCACGTGTCCCCTGACAGATTTTCAAATTTTGAAATGAAACGTCACGTCCTTTCAACTGTTGTGCTGCTCCGGGTATCTGACAACCCTAATTCACCACGGCTCAGATTTTGCCACGTGTCTAACTTCGATTGGTGCGCCCGTTCAATTGATCTTTGTGATAAATGCTTGGAATCGACACATTTCCTTCACGCGTATTTGATTCTCCATCCTCTGTTCTCTCTATTCTTCATCTCTTTGCCTGCAGTCATCGAAACTTCCTTTTCACAGCCGTCCGCATTCCAAACTTTAGTCACTAACCTAGGTACGTCCTCTCTCCTCTGCTCATCCTCTCAACTTCCTTTTTGTAACCATGTCGACAACTAGCCTTAGGGGTAAGTTTAGACTTAGGGATGAAACCACCTTCTCATCGCCTCCTCGTCAATCTTCATCGCAAACGTCTACGGGGCTCAATGAAGAATTAGATACAGCCCAGAAAGAGCTCCACCAGGAACTGGCCACCGAAAGTGCTTTACAAATTGTTAGGCCGCTTGAAAGGGTGGCGGAAGCGATGGAGGTGCTAGAGGCAGGGAGAAATGAAGCGCCGGACGCTGAGGAAAAAGTCTTAGCGAGTGACCGAAAAGATGGGCAAGTCGTTGAAGAGCCACTGAGCGACCGATCGACGATGACCGACAAGGAATTGAGCCGATTGGTCATCAAAAATAATATCCCTTCGTCCTGGGGGCCCAGGTTGGTCGGCAAGAACGAGCGGATGTATAGCAATATGGGAGACTATTTTGCCGTTTCAGACAGTTTTTTCTCGATCAGTGGTATGACGCTTCCATATGCCCCAATCATCGATGAGGTATGCTGCGCTTATAAGTTAATGTCGAACTAGATCCCCCGAATGGTTGGAGGTTCATTAATGGTCTCGCCTTGCTGTGCCATCATTTCGGGTGTCCCCCATCGATTGGTGTTTTGCGACATTTTTTGAGAATGAATCAAAGCTCGAGCACCGGGGCTAGGATCCCTCATCTCCAGTATAAAGACGCAAGGTATCGTCCTGCTGGAACAGCTTCGTCAATCAAGGCCTGGAAGATGAAGTACTTCTTTGTGAGGCCCCCGGGATCTACCTTTGAGTCCAGGCCGTGGAGATATCCCCTGACCGAGTAATGGAATGATACTTTTAATTTGTCCTTTACTAGAAAGGAACAGGAAGTGATCAACCGAATTAAGGCGCTCGATCGTTATGTTTTCGACCGTCTTATTCTGGGGTATCATGGAGGGGCATCGGTCAATGTCTTTTTAATTAATCCCCCACCTCGAATTAACGAGCTAGAAGAAGAAACTGCCCCTTCTGGTTGACTCCCTATAGTTTAACTGTTTTTCATACTGCATTCATGAATATTAGTTTTGATGTCTAACCTACTTCTATAATTGTGCAGCCATGGTGAAACTCAAGAATCTCTCCTTGTCCTCCAATTCTCCCAAATCCAAAAGCCAGCACAAAATCACTAGACCTTCCTTGAATACGAAGGAGTGAAGCAAGAAAATGCAAGTCAGCAAAAATATCGCTCAGCCGGCTGCACCTAACACGTCTATAGCGTTGGTGACCCGATCGGCAAGTGAGGATCGAGCAGTTATGGAAGAAGAGGTGGAACAGCCACTCAAAAGAAAGAAGACCGCTCAGAATGCATTTTATTTTTAGATATTATTTATTAAATATCTCATAATTTGATTGATATAATCCATAATTGTTATGTTTTGATACTACTTGTGACCTATTTTATCAAAGGTCGTTAAACGGTAATCATTGGATATAGCATGAACTATATGGAGATAGTTGAATGATCAAGATAGGATTCATCACCCTAAAGTAATTAGGGAGGATGTTCCATTGTTCTCGATTAATATTGATTCAGGAAATCCTTGGCCAAGGTTAAATGATATTTTGTAAACAATTTACAAATATCATTAATTGAATCAATAGCTAATGGCGAAGAACTAATATAATTAGACTCAAAATAGAGTAGACATTAATTCCATGCTCTATGTCTAAAATGAAGTACTAGCATATTAAAAGAGTACCTTATCAACTTATCTTAGCCTTGGAAATGGGTCTTGTAAATTTTAAGATGCAGGAAAAGTGGTGGTGCGGTGGGCGAGAGGATTGAAGGAAGGTCAGTGATGCAAGAGAGGAAAGGTAATGATGACCTCTTGTGCCTCTTCCAACCATAGCCTGCTTGGACCAACAAAAGTATATTAATAATTGATTAAATAATTTTATTATAAGCTTGTAACGACTTCGATTTGTCGTTTCAAGTTCCAACTGTCATCATCTAACAAAATTGACCACTTCATTTTGAAAATTTAGGGAAAAAAAAAGATTAAAGATCATGTCAACTATATAAAGAATTGAATTTCTGGAGCATTTTAGTCTACCAGAAATAGTTGAATACGCAATGTATGTTAAGTTGCTTGCCTTGGTTTATTCTACATTCCTTAAATCGTGTTGTATTGAACGAGAGGAACTTAATTTGATAATCAGGCTTGAACATTTCTTAGCCAAAACCACATTACCTGTCTCAGCAACAACACTTTGTTAATTCACTTTTTCTTCTCTCCTTGACAGTGAGACTGCTGCTTAAACACACGGTCTGAATCAATTCAGAATTTAAATACTTCTGAATATTACCACAGTAGAATCATCTTTTATTACAAAGTATGATTAAGAGCTCTTCTTGTATTTAAGAAAGAGACAAGATCTTCTGTCCAGTTTTATGGTGCCTTATTCTGTCTCATAAATCTCAATCATTCATTTATGCGGGTCTCGCGTGGGTCTCGTATAAATAAACGCGGGACCCGTATAAATGAATGGCTGAGATTTATGAGACAGAATAAGACACCATAAAATTGGACAGAAGATTTAGACTCTTTAAGAAAAGGAAACAAGAACAGTGAGGCTCAAAGTTCCAAGTCCCAACAGACTCTTGGCCTGTCTGGTATAATTGATTGATATGCTAGAGACATCGAAACACCAACGTTTTCAAATGTCTATAAACCATTTTTCACCCACAACACCACGAAACAAGATCCTCTGTCCAGTTTTATGGTGTCTTATTATGTCCAGTGAATCTCAGCCATTTATTTATGCGGGTCCCACGTGGGCTTCACATCAATAAACGTGGAGCCCGCATAAATGAATGGCTGAGATTCACTGGACATAATAAGACACCATAAAAATTGGACAGAAGATCTGGACTCCAACACCACAGGCCGATGAAGCATAAAGAGATTCCTACTTTATATGCTACACCATTGCTAAAACTTATGTTGTTGTTACCACTTACTAGAAAGTGTTTGGCTGCCAATTACACAGCCCTTAGCTGTGTTTCTGCTAATACCACCTTTGAATACATTTATTTTCAGAGCTCGAATCGCGAGCTTACCAAACGATCAACAAATATAAATCTCAATGTGTGTAACTGGATTCAATCTTTCTCTGGATAGCTTGTTACGGATAACCTTAATTAATATGCTTATGGGTTTTATATATGTAAAGAAAAGTAGGGTTTGAAAGCCAATGGCTAGCTCCTTTTTAATCTCTCTCTTCACTTGGTGTAACATTGTCGGGGACCAACTGCAGTTTGCATTGTCTCAAGTCCATCCTCTAAACCCTTATGGTTTCTGTGCCATCCAAGTGAGTTCACGATGCACCTATATAATCCTAGCATTTAGGGTACTACAGCCAAAAGATTTCATCTTCTCTCAAAATTCGACATTACATTCTTTGAGGAACAAGAAAAGAAATTTTATTGGTTCTTGTTGTCTTTACGTGACACAACTAACATCTCTATTGTTTATGAAGCTAGAGGGTGGAGAAGAACAAAATGTCTCTCCATTCAAGTCTGCTTCTGCATTTTCTATCCTTTTCTTGTTGTTTCAGGAAGTTTTGTTTTATATGGTTAGGTTGGCTGACAAGCCAGTTCTTCATTAAACTATAAGTTTCACTTGTTTTGCCTTTGTATATACATAGGATAATCACAAACTTCCTTTTAAGATTCTGAAAATTGATAAATAATCCTCTACATGTGTAGTGTGGTGATGTTTACAGCAATAGAACAGTAGCGAATATAAGGAAAAGGGAAATATATTTCTGGGAAATAAGTTCATACAAGCTTATTCAATAGCGAAAATAAACAGTAAGGAAGAGACAAGGGGGATGAGAATCCGGTAGATAGAGATGAGAGAGAGAATTCCAGTGATTAGGATAAGACTTAAGTAACTTGTCTTTGTCCTCCCAGGTGGCTTCTGTAGCAGTAAGACCATCCCACATGACTTTCCATTGTTCCACTAAGTGATTAGCACGATGCACTTCCCTCTTCTGTAATATAGCACAAGGCTGAAGCACCAAGGAGGAGGTGGAATCAACCATGTGCAGTGGAGTAACCTGCTGGTCAGGCATGCCCATGCATTTCTTCAATAGAGAAATGTGGAAAACTGGATGAATCTGAGCAGAAAGTGGAAGTTCAAGCTTATAAGCAACCTCACCGATACATTGTATGACGTTGTAGGGGCCAAAGAAACGTCGACCCAGTTTGCTGTGCCGTTGTAATCGCACTGAGTTTTGCCGAAACGGCTGCAACTTGACATAAACCCAGTCACCTTCAGCAAAACTAACTTCCCTTCGATTACGATCAGCCAATAGTTTCATACGAGACTGTGCTTTGTGCAAATTGGACTTTAATAAGTTCAGGATCTTGTCGCGCTCAAGCAACTGTCCATCTAGTAAAGAATTGCCGCTAGCATCTTTGATATAGCGAGCAATCGTAGGTGGTTGGCGGCCATAAAGCACCTCAAAGGGTGTCATTTTGGCTGCAGTTTGGTACGAGGTATTGTACCAGAACTCAGCCCAGGGCAAGAAGTGCATCCAAGCAGATGGATTATCAGAAACAAAGCATCGCAGGTAGATCTCTACACACTTATTTAAAGCCTCAGTCTGCCCATCGCTCTGGGGATGATAAGTTGTGCTCATGCACAAGGTAGTGCCTTGCAAATGATGCAACTCCTTCCAAAAATCACTTAAGAAGCGAGGGTCTCTGTCGGAAACAATTTCAGATGGAATACCATGTAATCGAACTATTTCCTGAACAAAGGCTGCTGCAACCGTGAGGCTAGAGAAGTTAGATGGGAGGCCAATAAAGTGGCCATACTTGTCAACGACAACCATGAGCACAGATTTGCTTTGGATAATGGTAAACCAGTAATGAAGTCCATAAAAATAGCTTCAAACACCAGATTGGGAACAGGAAGTGGTTGTAACAGACCACCAGGACTCATAGTCGAAGCTTTCATTTGTTGACATATCTGGCAATCCCCAATAAATTTCTTGACATCCCTTCTCATGGACTTCCAATAAAAGTTAGCTGTCAAACGATGGAATGTTCTTGTAAGTCCTGAGTGACCCCCCACGAGTGAGGAATGAAATTCATGCAACAATTGGTCACGCAAGGGAGAATCAGATGGGAGCACTAATCTTCCACGAAACAACAATAAGCCATCCTTAAAAACAAAACCAGGCATATCAGCAGCTTGCTGTAACAAGCGTTGTTGGAGGGCCAGCAATTCAGGGTGGTCCAAATTAGCTTGCTTAATAGCACCAACGATAGCAAAATCCACATGATAAAGTGCCAGAAACTGAGATGAAGGCAGATGCGAAAGAGCATCAGCAACATTGTTGCTCTTACCTGGCTTATACACAATATCAAAATCGTATCCCACCAGTTTTCCAATCCATTTTTGCTGATCTGGAGTCTGTATAATCTGTTGAGTCAAGTTTTTCAATGGTTGTTGGTCTGTCAGAATAGTGAACTTCCTGCCCAAAAGATACTGACGCCATTTGGCAATAGCTTGAGTGATAGCTAGCATCTCCCGTTGACAAGCTGATGCCTGCTACAATCGAGGACTAAGCTGGTGACTAAAATAGGCAATTGGGTGACCATTCTGAGATAATACGGCACCAATGCCAGTGCCAAATGCATCTGTCTCAACCACAAATGGGGTAGTGAAATCAGGGAGCTGCAACACAGGGGCATTACTAAGAAGGGCCTTCAACTGTTCAAAAGCGTGGGAAGCTTTGTCATTCCAACAAAAACTGTCCTTGCGTAAAAGATCTGTTAATGGCCCTGCTACTGAGGCAAACCTGTTAATAAACCTGCGGTAGTAGCCAGTGAGTCCCAAAAAACCACGAACCTCTTTGACAGTTGTAGGTTCCGACCACTGCTGAATAGCTCTGATTTTCTCAGGATCAACGGAGACACCTTGCTGTGAAATAACATGTCCTAGATATCCTATAGCAAAAGTACCAAAAGTGCATTTACTACGCTTAGCAGCTAATTTATGATCCCGCAGCAGAGTCAAAATATAACCAAGATGCTCTAAGTGCAATGCCCATGATGAACTATAAACTAATATGTCATCGAAAAAGACTAAAACAAATTTGCGCAAAACGGGGCGAAACACCTCATTCATCAAGCACTGAAATGTCGAAGGGGAGTTAGTCATACCAAAGGGCATGACGAGGAACTCGTAGTGGCCGTCATGAGTTCGAAAAGCTATTTTGGCCTCATCTCCAACTTTAACGTGAATCTGGTGGAATCCCGCAAGCAAATCGAGCTTAGAAAAATATTTGGCCCCGTGAAGTTCATCAAATAACTCATTGATAGAAGGTATCAGAAAGCGATCGCATACTGTGACAGCATTCAATGCTCGATAATCCACACAGAAACGCCAAGTGCCATCCTTTTTCCGGACGAGCAATACCGGTGAAGAAAAAGGGCTATTACTTGGGCGGATGATGCCTTCCTTAAGCATTTCAGCAACCAACCGTTCCATTACCTGTTTCTGAAAATGGGGATATCTGTAAGGTTTGATGTTCACTGGTCCCGTGCCCGGAAGAAGGTGAATAGAGTGAGCAATTGTACGCTGGGTGGTAACCTATGGGGCTTGGTAAAAACATCCTGAAAGTGACCCAGAATCTGTTTAATGTCAGCATGTGGAGGTTCCCCAATGGAAACGGCAGCAGGAGCAAATTCAATTTGAAAACACTCAGCAACAACATCTTTTCTAGGCAAACGCCTTAGACCATTGAATTCAATCGACTGCACCGTAGGGCCTTTATCACCCAGCCAACGAGCTGAGGTGCCCTGATACGAGAATTCAAAGACTGAAGCAGCATAGTCGGTGACAACAGGACCCAATGTGGCCAGCCAAGCCACCTTTAAGACCATGTCCCAACCTTGCAACGGCAATACATAAAAATCCACTGAGATTTTTTGATTTTGAATCAACAAGGGAACTTGCTTAACGATACCCACACATTCCAACTTTTCGCCACTGCCAACCAACACAGAAAAAGAAGGAACAGATTGCACCGTAAGATTCAAGAATTTGGCGATGCGAGTTTGCACAAAGTTATGTGTGCTGCCCCCGTCGAGCAAGACTTGCGCCGATTTGCCATAAACAGTGCCGTGAAAACGAAGAGTAGAAACAGAGCAATCGCCGGCGAGAGCATTATAAGAAATTGTGGAGTGTAACTGATTAGTAGTGGATAACGGAGAGACATCCGGCTCGTGAGAAACAGGGGGTCGAGGATCATCGGGGTTCGGTGGCATAGAATCGTCTTCAAGTAGAAGAAGTTGCGGTTTCGATTTACACTTGTGGTCCCAAGTGTACTTCTCATCACAATGATAACAAATACCTTTTGCCCGGCGTTGCGTGGCTTCGGCAGCGGACAAGCGGTGGAACGGTACCTTATGTCCACCAGGAAGGGTGGCCGTTAAGGGGGCTGCTGGGGCAAAATTTGGGTTGGACGGAACAGTAGGGCTCGAGTATTTGGGCGTGCGCAGTAAGGGTTTGGAATGCTCCAAAGTGGGTCGAGTAAGGCCTTTCTCTAAGGAGATGCGGTGTTCGTGAAGTTGTGCTAGGGACATTGCTTCGTCCAAAGTAGTGGGCTTATGGACCAATACTGAATGTTTAATATCATCACGCAAACCGGAGATGAAGCAATGAGTCAAGAACTGGGCTGGGAGATAAATTGTACGGTTTGTAATAGACTCAAACTGGGATCTGTACTCACTCACTGATCCAGTTTGTTGGAGCTTGGCCAAGAGCCCCTCTGGCGCTTCCAACTCATGAGGACGAAACCGTTGGAGCACAGCGGTGGTGAAAGCAGTCCACCCATTAAGCTGCCGGTTGTTACACATCCAATCATACCAGTCCGCTGCCGCGTCGTCAAAATAGAAGGACGAAATCATCACACGATCATCCGAATGAATATTATAAAACTCAAAATAACGGTCAGCTTGCATCACCCAACGATTGGGGTTGGCGCCGGAGAAACGAGCCATTTGAACCGGAGCTGGCTTATGGCGACCCAATGGACTTGAACCAGCTGTATCAGCAACTGAAGTCGATGCTCGGAACTCTGGAGTTTTCTGGCTTTGGATGGAAGAGACACGTCCCAAAACTTCCTGCAGAAGAAGTTTTTGTTCTTCAAAAGCTGACTTGAACCCATCAAAATCACGACGGAGCACCGATTGAGCCTCAGAAATGGTGTTGTAGTTGTCATCGAGTGTGCGAAATCGAGTTTGATATTGGTGTTGATCTGCCATCTGAGCAGAGGTCAATGAAAGCACCAATGTAGTGTGGTGATGTTTACAGTAATAGAACAGTAGCAAATATAAGGAAAAGGGAAATATATTTCTGGGAAATAAGTTCGTACAAGCTTATTCAATAGCGAAAATAAACAATAAGGAAGAGACAAGGGGGATGAGAATCCAGCAAATAGAGATGAGAGAGAGAATTCCAGTGATTGCCCAACAATATTCATAACCAACTTCTGTACTATTCCTTTCCATATATTGCTCAGGCCGTGCGTGCATTGTTTTCTGGAACCTCTGACCTGTCATTAGCCGACGTGGTAAAGAGCACATGATTATCTAACTTCCTCGAGGGTTGCTTGGTACGTAGGCCTCTTCCAAGGGCCTGTGCATTATCAGGAATGGGCCTCGGATTCACAACAACATGGTGGGTAAGCATGCAGGTTGATATTTGATATTGATAACCAGCGTTGCGTTGGGTTTGTACCCGGAGAATATTGATGTAGCTTAGTACTAACCGTTGATTAAATGTTATTTGTTCTTTTAAATTGCAAAAAATATGATTAGAAGTGGTGGTGAGGCATAAAAAAGCTGATGTTAGTTGGTGACTGGTCTCTCTGTCACTTTTTGAGGATCATAAAAAGCAGGAAATGCTA
>JANKYE010394904.1:0-12832 GCA_032467995.1 Erythroxylum dillonii
TTTCCAAAAATATTCAAAGGGAACACAAAGCATATATGTCTTTATCACTTTCAAAAGTTATGTACTCTTCTCCTGCATGTATTTAATGATCTTTCTACTCAACATCATCTCTACACCATCATATCACATAGGAATTCCCAAATACATAAAAACAACACATCTGAATTTTTATCTAGTTTGTATTGTATTAATGAAGATGACCACTTTTTCCATGACTATTTTATTTCAGATAAACCATCCATTTTATCTCATATTCAAGCTTTTCATAAGGATTAACACGATACTTACTTGGTAAAACTCCAAAATCTTCAGTCGTCACAAAGCCTTAACTTTCATGCAACTCACATACTTCATCTTACAGAGGGTTTGGGTTAGGTTTTCTTGAGGCAAAAGAAACAGATGTCAAAGTGGTAACAGTAGAACAATAGGGTAAGCATAGTTTAGCTTGGGTGGAGTTTTTTTATGAAAAACTCTGTGTTGAAGATACACTAAGGGAAGAAACTTCGAGAGAAAGGAATGAAGGCAAGTACAGCAACTTGTCTTTCAAGGTTATTTAAAACTCAACTTTTAAAGCTAGGACACTTGTCCATTTCTTAGCCACTTATCCACTTCCAGATTCTTTTCATAAAGCATCATTTCGGGTCAACTTTACATGTTCTTTCTGACTCTAATACTGAAGTTATTTTGCAACACTTTCTTCTAGAAACATGTTCCCATATGTCTTGCTGGAAACACCAAAATCATTCAATTTGGTTAAGTGATTTGAAAGATATACTTCAAACATTTTTGGACTACTCTTGTCCAAAACAGTATACTATGCACAACTTCCATATGAAATTTAAACATTTTAGAGATTGAATTAGTTTCCAATTTCATCATACCATTTGTAGCTCCATAACCAAAAAACAAAAATCATCTTATTTGGATCAGTAGAGCTCCAGAAATCATCAAAATACTGAAGTATGTTCAGTGAAATAACATCAGTTCATATTACTTAAGAGCACACTCACTGCACTAGTCCCACTCTTTTCACTCAATCTTTCTTACTTTATGTCATATGGATAAGATTTTTGGTGAAAAAGGAGAGCAAAGTCTTACGAATCCAATGGTTCAAGAATCAGATCATTTGGGTGTCTAGAGAAAAAGTTATGGCCACAAAAATCAAACATGTTTTCGTCCTTTCTCATATTGTACATATCTTGGTGCAATTACCATAACTTTCGCTACAAATGTCAAATTGATTTTATGTTCGAAAGGTTTGAAAGAGGACTTCGAGATCTACAATTTTCATAAAGACCTCGAAGACAATTTCTAACTTCTAAAGGATCAAAAATGGAACAGAAGATAGAAGATGAACAGTAACTAAGACGAAGTGGATGAACAGTGACTAAGACGAAGTGGATGAATAGTAACTTCGTCTTAGATGAACAGTGACTAAGAAGAAGTGGATGAACAGTAACTTCGTCTTAGATGAACAGTAACTAAGATGAAGTGGATGAACAGTAAGTTCGTCTTAGATGAATAGTAACTAAGATGAAGTGGATGAACAGTAACTTTATCTTAGATGAACAGTGACTAAGACGAAGTGGATGAATAGTACCTTCGTCTTAGATTAACAGTAACTACTAAGACGAAGTTTCCTTCCTTCTTTCATTTGCATCGTCTTACTTTGTTTCGTCTTACTTTTGCTTCCAAAGCATCTTCACTTATAAAAATCATAACTTTTGACTCAGATGTCCAAAATTTTTATACTATATACCGTTGGAATGATAACAGAAAGATCTGCAGTTTTATAAAGGTAACTTTTGCCAAAATCTATATAGATCAATCCCAAATTTGGCTCGAAAGTCTGAAGACAAATTTTGCCTCATCCTCCAACGTACTGCACCCTATGTTGGAATTTTGAAGATAAAGAAGAAGTATAAGATGGGATAAGATGAAGATTAAACAATACATAAAACTCTCATACATTTATTATTAAACTTGGTTGCTTTATATAGACAAAATACAAACAACTAAATAGATTTTTCAGCTACCAAATCTAGCTTATATGATAAGATTAAATATAATCTAAGATTTATTCTAAGATAATCTAAGACCTATTCTAAAGGAATTTAAACAACTCTAAATTTTGAATTATTTCTAACATTCCCTCTTAATTCAAATTTTCTGAATGGAGCACATCTGTCCTAATCTTCAGAATATTCTGTGAAGCACTTCTCATCACCAATTGATGCACTTCTCATCATCTTGTTGATGCCCTTCTCACCAACCTACAATGCTTATGTGAAGCACTTCTCTTCACTGTATGATGCACTTTCTCATCACCGTCTTCAAATTTGTATGATTCACTTTCTCATCATCTTACCATTATTGATGCACTTTCTCATCATCTTACCATTGTTGAGCACTTCTCTCAACTAATTAAAAAAGGATTCTCTTCTTGCTTCTTCTTCTTCAGCCACTTCAACCAAATTCGCATGTTCTTCTTTTTTAAATCTACAATTTTTTTGTAGATGACCAAATCTTTTGCAGTTATAGCATTGGGGCTTTCCTTTGTGCCAACAATATTCCTCTTCATGACCCAGCTTCTTGCAATTTGGACATTGGAGAATGTTTTCTTTCTTCTTCGATGATGGAACCTTTGCTAGATAGGCTTCATCCACCTCTTTTTTTTCACTTTCTTGCTTTCTCACTTAATCACTCATGGGTCTCTCAAGGATCTAAACCTCTGATGCCATGTTGGAATTTTGAAGATAAAGAAGAAGTATAAGATGGGATAAGATGAAGATTAAACAATACGTAAAACTCTCATACATTTATTATTAAACTTGGTTGCCTTATATAGACAAATTACAAACAACTAAATAGATTTTTCAACTACCAAATCTAGCTTATATGATAAGATTAAATATAATCTAAGATTTATTCTAAGATAATCTAAGACCTATTCTAAAGGAATTTAAACAACTCTAAAATTTGAATTATTTCCAACACCCTATTCTCAACTTTATGACGAATTTTGAGATTTTTAGAGGCAGAATTTAAATTCAATGTCTTCATAAGAAATTTAGCTATATATCTCTAGTTTAATCCAAATAAAAAATCATCTTGTTTGGATAACTAGAGAAAACGTTGTGGCTAAAAGACTGAATACTCAGTGAACATTTTCTAATTCACTACCAATCTTGATTTTAAATCTTTCCTTATCACAACTATACCAAGATCACTCTTTCAACTCCCTCTATTTCCCCTTTTCAATAAAATCACATTTAAAAACAATTATACTTGGAAGTTGTCAATGAATGCATGTATACTTATTTATATGCAAACATTCAATATTTATGTGCATATATGCTAACATTATGCATGAGTAAAAAAAAATGCATTTCCTTAATCTCTCTTTGCACTCCCATATACTGAAATTTCTGGTCCTAACCCTTAATATGGGGACGGGATATTACACGAGGTAAATTGACTTTCTTATAGTTCCATGACAATGCTCGCACTTTATAGTCCACCTGAAACATCAGTAACAAAAACTCTCTCCAAGGAATTATAAGTCAAGGGATTCATGGCTCGTTCAAAGTCAATACATGCATCATCAACAGCCATATCAAGCATATTAACTCATAGAAGTGAATAGTCCTCATAAGGATGCTTCATTGCTTCATAAATATTAAAGCTTACCTGTTGATCGCCTACCTCTATGGTGATCTTACCTTCTTTCATGTTGATCATCGTCCTAGCTGTTCTCAATAAAGGTCGCCCGAGAATTAAGGAAGTATCCTACACAACATCAGAAGATATATCAAGTACATAAAAATCAGCTGCAAATACCAAACCTTTTACCTAAACCAGGATGTCTTCAATAATTCCCACTGGATGCCTAAATGATCTATCATCCAATTATAACATAACAGATGTGGGTTTCAGACCTTTTACTCCTAAGGATTGATAGATATACTTTGGAATCACATTAATTGCAGCCTCTAGATCTAACAAAGTTGTTCCTATTGTAACTTTCCTTATAGTGCATGGAATGGTGAAGGATCCAGGTCTTGACATTTCACAGGTATTTGAGGTTTGAACAAGACTGACACATTCGAGCTCACTTGGACTCTCTCATTGGGCCTAAACTTCCTCTTGTTTGTGTATAAGTCCTTAAGGTATTTAGCATAGTCCAGAACTCTTTTCACTAAATCAGGCAAGGGAACGTTGACTTCTACTTTTCCAAATAGATCAATTATATCCTTTTCATGCTTAATTTCAGTCATACTTTTGCTCATTAAATATGAATTTGCAAAAGGAAGGTCTTGAAGATTTACCTCCTTAACTTGGCTGTCTTGCTTGCTTGATTCTCCATGCTCAGCTCTTTCCTTGGAACTCTCTAAAGTAGCCTCCTTGTTCTTTGATGTCAATTTTCTTCTTTTCAATAATGATTCTTCCTTGACACTCTCAGATTTCTTGATTTTCTCCTTTGGTAGAGGCACTTCCTCACTCTCATCTTCCTCGTCACAGCTTCCTCTTCTTGATTATTAAACCTTACTTATTTCCCACTTCGGAGAGCAATTGCGTTGAGGCTTTTTGGATTCATCACAGTTTTAAAAGGAATCGTTCCACTGCTTCTCGTTTAGTTCTCATTCATGTTGTTAAACATATGAGTTGATATTTTTTGCTTTGGTCTCCCATTGTTCCATTCGCTTCTCCAAAGCATTAAACCGAGTAGCGGTTTTTGAGGAATCCTGCTGAATCATATTTGCTATTGTATTGAATTGATTGTTGTTTGAATTCCTTTCCTCCTTCATCAAAGTCATCATGTTGTGAAGCAGTTGATTGGTGTCCAATTTGGCTGGGACCGTGAGAGCTTGTTGTTGGTTGGGGAACTGATTAGTGGAGGTACCAGCTCCTCCTCCTTATTGAAATCTATTCGGAGCTCTACCCTCTTCATTTCTCCAACTAAATCTAGGGTTGGCCTTCCATCCCTCATATAAGTGTTGGAGTATGGGTCCCATTTCTAGTTTGGTCTTCCTGGATATACTACGGACACATCCTCTTACCGTCCTAGGCATACACTAGATATGTGCATAACCGACCCACAAGTATCACAACTGGGTGCGGTAAGATCCATAGAAGATAATGGGTGCTGCACATTCAGGTTCTTCAATTCGGCAGTGATGAAAGATAATTGTGATGTGATCCTATTTTCCAATGAGTCCACCTTCGACTCCAAACTCTCCATTCTCTTAGCTTGAGCTATTGAAGCTCCTAGTTCGTGCACTCCTTTGGAATCTCTCACACTATATTGTTAATGATTCAGAGCCATCTTCTTTATCAAATTCCATGCCTCCGAAGCTGTAAGATCAATCAAAGATCCTCCCGATGCCGCATCCAACATACCTTTCTTTTGACTTTTCAGCCCATCATAAAAGCATTGTGCTAGCTGCTCATCAGGAATTTGGTGACGGGGCAATCTTGATAGAAGATCTTGGAAGCAATTCCAATAATTGTAAAGAGATTCATCATAATCTTGGCGAGCTGAATAAATCTCCTTCCTCATTGATGAAGTCCTTGAGGCTAGAAAATATTTCTCTAAGAAGGCTTTCCTCAAATTGGCCCAGCTGTGGTAAGCATTTGCCACATGCCTCGGGAGACTCATGTACCACTCCCGTGCTTTTCCTTCTAGGGACAAATGAAAAACTTTCCACAGAACTTGATCGAGTGAGGCTACTCTGACAGATCATAGACAAGGATTGTAGATGCATATAGGGATCCTCTCCTGCCAAGCCATGAAATTTAGGAGGGGAATTAATCAATAATCCTTTCTCTTCAAAATTAACATCAAAATTAGGGCAAGTAGCAATAAACGGATCATAGTTCACATCAGAAGTTGTCGCTTCCGTAATAGTTCTACGTCTTTGATTCCCATTATTCTCTCCGCCTCTCACATGCTCACCATTTCCTCTATTATCTCCATTTCTAGGTTGGTTTGCATGAAAGTTGGGGTTTTGTAGGAAAGCGGGGTTCTCAGCCATGATCACTCTCTCTCTTGACTCACTTCCACTACCCTACTTCTCTTTTATTCTTTCCTCTCTTTCCTAAGCTTCCTTAAGTGCCTCTCAATTTCGGGTTGGAAAGGAACAAGCCTAGTTCTACGGTGCATGCACAGTAACAAATTCAAAGAAAAGGAATTGTAACAAAATTGACTCGCAAGCACACAAAATCAAATAAAAGGTGAAATGTGAAGGATGCGAGTGTATGGAGTGTAAAAGTATGTATCTAGATGTGTATGTATGGAAAAATGCTAAGTATGGAAAATGAAAGTATGAAAGTACGCTCTTTTAGGTTTTTAAAATGTATTCTATGTGAAAAGAAATTAAAAACCTATACTGTTGACAAGTGTGAAAATTAAACTATCCAAAATGTAATGTAAAAGGAAAGGTTTTTATTATCAAAGATAGTTGAAAAAGACAATGGCTAACCTAAAGAAAACTAATTGCTTGGCTCCCCGACAACGGTGCCATTTTGATTGACTCGTTTGATCTTTAGGTTAATCTTTTGGAAACCAAATCAAAAATTTAATTCCAAGGATTACAGTGTAGGATGCAATCTCAAGTCTTCTCACTTAATCGCAACCTAGTGCAAATAATCTAAGCTACCCTAATTATCAAAAATGCAAACTAAGTTAATAAAAAGGGGGTTTGGATCATTGGTAAAAACTTCACTAAATTAACTAATTGAAAGAAAATATATAAAGTATTCACTTGGATTTTTGGGAAACAAAATTAAAATCTCAAATAATGATCAAATTGATAAAATCCTCTTGAAAACAAGCTTTGGCTATCATAGTGCAAAACAAATCTTTTTGGGAGAAAAAATCACTAAGTTACTAAATGATGAACCTTAAAGAACTCTTTAAGTCCAAGGTTTTAATCAATGAACTCCATTTATCAAAACCTTGTTAAATGCATCTTAGTGTGTGTTAATGGATGAGCTAATGCAAGTGGTCAATATGTATCAAGCTTAATCTCAATATCAAACATAACAAAGTAGATAAAAGAGAGTTAACACAATCACCACAAAGACATATATGAAACTTCATATATTAAGCATCCAAATTCTGCATAAGCAAATCCATAACACAAAACATTGTTCAACACTTGATTAAACTCTAATCAAGCAAATCTAACTACAAGGCAATAAACCCTAACTTAGAAGTTCATGACAATGTAGTTAAATTTGACAATGTAAAACAACTCCCCTTTGAAGCCCATCGAACTCAAGCCATCGCTACATCTTCAAGAGGAATCGGTGTTCTAGCTAAGCATAACTTTGGGAACCCTCACAACTGTAAAGATACTAAGAATATCTATGTCAACGACAACAAATGATGATGGTAAGGATGAAAAATGGATGGAATCAATGGACGAAGGTTGAGAGTGAGAGATGGATGATCTCAAATGTGTGTCAACCGAGGTGTATTAATCTCTCTGATGATTGTTGATCGACCTCTTTAATAACCTAATTTGGTAGGGTTTTAAGTGATGGATGTGAGTTGGGTCGAACAGTGAGAGAAATTTCCAAATTTGGTCCAGGTTTTCGACAGTTCGCCGCGGCGAAATAATTAATTTACGCTGCGACAAACTTTTTCTTCATGTTTCGCCGTGGCGAACATCCTGTAGCTCACTTCCTCATGTTGACTCCATTTTAGCCCATTGATTCCCTTTTCCTTGAGGCTCCTACAATCAAAAATAGCAATTTCCAGTATCAACTGTTCTCAGAAAAATTAATTAGTGTAATTAGGATAAATTTGTAACAATTTTTACTAACAATTTGTATAAAATAAAAGCACACACTCAATGATTAGTTTAAGCATAAAATTAAGAATTCATAGTTAAAAAGTATATTAAAAACCATGAAAGTGTCGCCATTTTATATGATAAACTGGGAATTAATCACTCGGATCCTTTTATGATATTATAAAATCTGGCACCCCGTGCAGCTTCACAATCTCGTCGATATACAGCTTTGCCAATTTTTCCATTGAGTAGGTTATGTGGATAGGTAGAAAATGAGCAGACTTCATTAATCTATCCACTATAACCTAAATCGCATCGTGACCCTTTGGTGTACAAGTTAATCCAACTAAAAAATTCTTTGTCATATGCTTCCACTTCCATTCCAGAATAGGCAAAGACTATAACATACCTACTAGTTTTTTATGTTCTGCCTAATTTGTCGATAGGGAAGGCATCTGGCCACAAATTCCACTATCTCTCTCTTCATCCTTGACCACCAATAACTCTCTCTAAGAGTTCGATACATCTTAGTATTACCAGGATGCATATCATAAGCCAAATTGTGAGCTTTCTCCAAGATAGCTCCCCTGAGTCCCTGCTCATTCGACACACAAACTCTGCCTCTAAAAACTAACAACCTATCTTCTCTAGTCTGAACCCTTCACTCCCTTTGAATAACAAATGTCTCCTGAATAACTCTTAACTCAGGATCGTCAGCCTGCGATCTCTTGATCTCATCAAATAATGTAGGCTAAACTTCAAACCTTGCTAGCAATGTTCCATCATCCTCCGCCACTTGGAGTCTAACCCTAATGCTTCACACACTCATCAAATGTGTTATGTAAGGATCTTGCCTACCAGTTACTACCAAACAGGACTCACGACTTAATGCATCGGCTACCACATTTGCTTTTCCTTGATGAGAGTCGATTACTAACTCATAATCCTTAATCGATTCCAACGATCTCCTTTGTCCAAGATTTGGGTCTTTTTTTGTCATTAGGTACTTCAAATCCTTGTGGTCGGTTTAAATATTCCTATAAAAATAGTGTCTCTAAATCTTGAGTGCAAATACTACCACTACAAACTCCAAGTCATGTATAAGATAATTTAGCTCATGCTTCTTCAGCTATTGAGAAGTATAAGCGATTACTCATTATGCCTATATAAGTACACAACCAAGTCTCTAGTGACTGGCTTTACTGTATACCTCATACCCTACTTCTTGGGTAGGTAGGGTAAGCACTAGTGCTGAAGTCAATCGCTTCTTCAGCTCTTGGAAACTCGCCTTGCATTTATCATCCCACTGAAATTTTATTCCCTTCCTACTAAGCCTCGACAAAGGAGTTGCAAACACGGAAAAATCCTCAACAAACCTCCGATAATAACTAGCTAATCCCAAAACGTTGTGGACTTCTGTCACATTTTTAGGTTGATCCTATTCAAATATAGCTTCCACTTTCTTCGGATCTACTAAAATACCTTCCCTTGATACAATATGCCCTAGAACTCCTATCTTCCTCAGCCAAAATTCACACTTTGGGAACTTCGCATACAACTATCTTTTGCGAAGTATTTGTAGCACAATCCAGAGATGTCTAGCATGCTCCTCTTCATTCTTAGAGAAAGTCAGAAGATCATCAATGAAGACTACAATACACTGATCTAAATAAGGAGGGGACACCCTGTTCATGAATTCCATAAATACTGCAGGTGTATTTATTAATCCGAATGACATTACCAAAAGTCATAGTGTCCACACCTCATCTGGAAGGCAGTCTTTTGCACATCATTCACATCAATCTTCAATTGACGATACCCATACCTCATATCTATTTTTGAGAATACTGTAGCTCCTCTTAACTATTCAAATAAATCATCGACCCTGGGAATTGGATATTTATTCTTGATGGTAACCCTATTTAACTACCGATAATCAACACATAAGCGGAGGGTCTTATCTTTTTTTTAACAAATAATACTGGTGCTCCCTATGGTGAATGACTTGGTCTGATGAAGCCCTTATCCACCAACTCTTGTAATTGAATCTTCAACTATTTCAATTCTATTGGTGTCGTACGATACAGTGGTATAGATATTGGGGTCGTCCCCAGGACCAAGTCAATAGTGAAATCAAATTCCCAATCAAGTGGCAATCTAGGTCCCTTTTTCAGAAAAACATCGGGGAACTTGTTCACAATAGGGACATCACCCAGTTCAACCCTCTGTGCTGAAGTGTCAATCATATGTGTAAGGAATGCCTGGCATCCCTGATGAATCAACCTCTTAGCCTTCATCACCCATATCAAATAACTCGTTAATACTCGTTGGCTACTAATAAATTTAATTGGGACTCCATCCTGAGGTTCTAACACTACCTCTTTCTTAAAACGGTCAACCCTAGTGCGATACCTCTCTAACCATGCAATCCCCAATATCACCTTAAAATCCTAAAGATCGAGGGGAATAAGATCCGCCTCTAATACAACATTGCCTATCTTTGTCTCACAACCTATATATACTTCATCATAAGCCACCTACTCTCCAAGAGGAGTGACTATAATAAGAGGGCGATCTAATAGCTTCAAGGGATGACAAGTATCCTATAGCTCAGGCCGTAAAGGTCTAACCTAGCGACGACTTCCCCTTATAAATTAAAGAAAGAAGACATGTTTAACAAAAGAGATCGGGCTAAGCCTAGCTTATCTGACACCCCAACATCCCAAAGAATGTCGACAAGTACTCTGATTGAGGTCGAAATCATCCAACCGTTAAGGACGTCAACTTAACGATCCAAGACTCAACTTCCCGACTAAAGACTTTCAACACCCACACTTAACTCCTAAGGCTCATGAACTTTTTGAAAATTGAAATAACACTTTTGAAAATGCAAAACCTTGGTTTTGATACCAATTTAATTGTAATGACCTGGTACCACATCGGGCTCATGACAACAGCCGCATAACCAGGCTAAGGACACTCACGATATCCTTAATCCGAATATGGAAGGCTAACTAAATATCTAATCTTTTTTCCCTTTTTTTGTAAAATTTGGGCAGCACAACAGCTGTATTTTTAAAAATTCCAAAACCTGCAAACCATTTCAGACACATTCTATATTCACATCTGACCACAACTTCAGGACTTTAAAGTCCACTCAAGGCAATCTCAACTTCAGGCAATCTCAACTCAAGGCAAGTTCAACAACAGTATCAAAAGTTCATACATAAAATCTTTTACAACAACCAAAACAGTCAAAGGTTGAGTTTAGAAAATTATAAACATATCAACATAACAAAGGTAACAAAACAGTATAAAAATAAAACAATAAAACAGTTCATGAGCCACTATGCTACTAAAGTACAAAGTCGAAACTACCCACGTGCGGTAATATCCTGAAACTACCAAAAGACTGTACGGTCCACTCAGAGCTTCAAACTCACTAAATTAACCTGTATGGTTGGAAAGCAGGGGGTGAGTACACTAGGTACTCAACGAATAGGAAAATAATAGATCACAAATAGAATTCAATACACACTAAGACAATATGAATGATCTTATAAAATAAACATACAGCACTCAGAAAACACATAGGCCTAGCCTACGACTGAACGTATACTGGTTAGGAACCATATAGGCCTAGCCTATTAGTTCACTCATCTAGAGAACACAGGCCCCAATTCCAGTACATAAAAGCATAAAAACATCATATGTATCCATCAAATCTCAATAGGAAGCCCAATATCAAGATAAGCCAAAACAATCACGTGTGACACCATTAGTCGGCCAAACTAATGTGCACACCCACCGATACTCGGTGTTGGCTCGACTTTCATCCGTAGTGACTCCGGACTAAAGTCAACAAGAGCGTCATGACCCTAGGTGACGATCTCGTCGGAGTCCAGACGCTAGGTGTGGAATCACCCGCAAATCCCGTAGAAAGGTGTCGATGCGGCGATTCGACTTTCATGCACTAGCGTCAAGGGTACGAGGGGTCGCTTAATCATAATCAGTTGTGCCCAGCACACGATTGGCCAATCGTTTCCTCACCAATCACAAAAAAAGTCATATACAATAATTAAGTACAAAATCAAGTAAGGCACTATGCCTTTATTTATCGGTCTAATCGATAAAATAAAACCTTATCATGGCTCTAAGCCAAAAGAGAACAAATACATGCAGAATACATGACTCAATTATGCATTTGTAATGTCCAAAACACTGTTTTTTGCAATAAAAGTCATCTTTTAAAATCCAAATGCAAAGTTATTCAAAAATGTTGTTTCAAAAAAATAAGTCGTTATTCATTGCATTTTATTTACAGGTTTGTTGAAAACAATATCATTTTTCAAAATATGTAATAAAATATCAGTTTCAAAAACAATGTTGAAACATTATTTCATACAATAAAATTTATCTTTTGCACTTCGAGTGTATAGTTGTTCAAAATAATGACAATTATTAAATACCTAAACATATTAGCATCCATTTGAAATTCAATTCTACCATATGTTGCCTGGGTTCAAAATTCACATACTAGTCATCATACTTGTCTTAGGATGTTCTAATCCTATTTGAGAAATACGGTTTCCCCAACTCACCTCCAAAGAAGTTATACACTCTCTTAGCTTCAACAATCCTGGGCAAGGGCTCCTTAATTTACTACTCCTGAGCCTTTATACATAAAAAGGATATACAATGAAATTACTACCTTAACATAAATTTTCTATTTATACATACTCATATAGGTGTATAAAACACAATATCACTCCTTATAAGCTATAGAATTTGAACATTAAACTTCGCACAGCTTTACTTCCTTACTAGTCACATTAACTTTTCTTTTGCATTTTCTAAGGCATTTGAATGCCTTTAATGTAACATCCCACCCCCGACAGGAAGGGTAAAATAGTAAATTTGGCATAGGATGAGATAGATTGGAATGACTTAGGACTATTCATGCATAATAGGATTGATACACAGTATCATTTGTGCACATGAAATTACTGTACATGCATACATGACATTCCCGG
>JANKYE010395308.1:0-12830 GCA_032467995.1 Erythroxylum dillonii
TTTAATTGAAAATACTTAATTAAAAATTAAAAAATTAGTATTGATCATAGGAATCAAACTCATTCCTCCCATACATGAAGGGTATGGATCATTACCTAAAACTTGGGTATGAAAAAACTATTTAATCAATCATAATAACCAACCAACCATCACCATTTATTTCATTCCCATTGATTTATTCTCGTACCCTTTAACCAAGCACCCCCTTAGTTTTTGATTGATTGTTTGATTTATCTTATCAAAACATGCACAGGCGCGTGGGGCTGAATTGTCAACGTGGGAAAAAAAAAGGCACCGAAACCGTTAGGCCGTTTGGTAGGACGTCCTCCTCAAGCTCTGTAAAAAATTGATTAGAAGAACTTCGAATTTTAAATTATTTCCGGAGCTTCATAGACGAAGCAGGCACTCCCAAACAAACACATATCTTACGATAACAGATACCGTTATATCCGTCGCTCCACCACCAATGCCAAGCCTTCTCTTCTCCTCTCATGTTGCTTCCTCCTCCCTTGCATGGGCGACGACGGCTGCGGAGGCGACTCTTTGGCTAATAATGCCGCTCCTTTCTCCGATGTCCCGCTCCAGGATGCTCCTGTGCTCTTGCTCGTTCTTTTCCACCAAGCCCTTCAAGTGGAGCTCGAAGAATTCCTCCAGCTGGCGGTTACCGCGTCGGAGAGTGGATCCTCCTCCCGGGAGCTTGTAGTTGAGCTTCGCCGGAGGTTCGATTTCATCAAACTTGCTCACAAGTATCACTGTGCCGCGGAAGATGAGGTCGGTGAAGCTCTTGATCTGCTTTTTTCTTTTTACCATCATTTGTTGTTACGAAACGATCCATTTAATATGTGTTTTGTGGTTATTCCTGATTGTTCGTCTCTTGTTTTGATACTGATAGCATATATGTTAGCTAATTCTTATCGATATAAAGGCGTTGACTTGATACATATTCGTTAAAGTTAACTTTAAGTAAGCCAGATTACTTGCACAGATTATTTTTAGTACTTACTAAGGAACAAGTTTTATTTATGCAATCAATTAAGAATAGCCTCTTAATTGACAAGTCTGAGTAGTGCTAACTAGAAAGTTACAGGTACAAAGGTAGTGGGTATCTACCTTTGGAACTTATTTTGAATGAAGAAACATGTATAAGTTTTATATTTAGGCATCTGAGTAGTGTGGAGTTTGTTATTTTGCTTCATGATGTAATTTTTGGGAATAAGATTTCAATTTATTGAGTTCCATAGTTTATCTCTATTGCCTTACTCTTCAGTTTTCGGTTTCTGTTGAAGTATATGATTAGATGACTGAAGGCGTTTTCTTGTTGCAGGTCATCTTCTCAGAATTGAATGTTTATACTGAAAATGTCGTGTGTACTTTTATGTTAGAACATAGAAGCATAGATGACGCTATTGAGGCTGTTTCCCGTTGTTTGGATGTATTGATGGATGGAAAGGAAAATGGTGCTAAACCACTTCAAGATCTCGTATTGTGTATCAGCACCATGCAGTATTCCATTTTCCATCATATGCTGAAAGAAGAGGAGCAGGTAATGTTTTCTTTCTTTTGTGAATAACTTATATAAAAAACTACTGCTTTCCTCTTCCTATTCAATTTCTGTTTAAATATTCCTCTATGAAATGTTCTGGATTCTCTATTCTAAAATTGTTTATAGGACGTGACATTTTATCATACAGAAAAATTTTCATCAAGTTGGGACATCGACGTTTTGTCATATGGAAAATTTTTCATCAAGCTGTGAAAACTAATGGATAATTACCCCATATGGCTCTTTTAGTCGAACAACAATTTTATATTATGTTGTGAAAAGAAAACTTAGTGAAGGCTCCTTCCGATGTGGACAATCACTTTAAATTAGTAATATTCCATTTCCTGCAGTATTGTAGGTCTACCCACTTGCGATGTTGCATAATTTTTCAGCTGATATACTTAAAAGATTTCGATGCTACTCCCTGCATGTGGACAGAGACTTGAATAAGAGCCAGTAAAAGATACTTACCTTCTTTAAATAAAGTCTAAGAGAGATTGCCAAAACTCACCACAGCCAGAAGAGGGCAGTTATCAATTGCCTATTGATGCTCATAAGATAAAGTAGTTAAATAAACTACTCAATTTCTTTCAATGTTTTAGCTAAAACAATAAGCTTTTCTCTGAATGATTTTTTTTTATTTGTTGATTCTGGTCAACTTCATTCATGAAGTGATATCTGATATGTACTTATAGTAGCCTTCAAGTTTCCATGAATCCATCTGGTACACACCTTTTCAAATGATATCCATTAGGTACTTAGCCAAGGTTCCTAAGTAGGATGAAAGATGGAAGTTGATAACAGTGATTGTAAATTTCATGACCAAAGGAAAGGGGCTCCCTTTCCGATTACTTAAATGCTTCTTAATTGTTTCAAGAAAAGATACTTTAGTTGAATATTGGAGTTTTTCTACATAATTACGTTATCAATGCACTGGATGCAGGTTTTTCGATTACTTATGCAGCATTTCTCTCCCAAGGAGCAAGCTTCTCTTGTGTGGCAGTTTTTTAGCAGTGTTCCTATAATATTGATAAAGGATCTTTTGCCATGGATTATGAGAACCCTGTCTCATGAAAAACAAGTGGAAGTCGAACATTGCATGCGAGAAATTGTGCCTGAGGATAAGTCACTGCAAGAGGTAGTGGGTTGAACTCCTTTTTTAATTCTAATAAATTTCATGGTTGTTGAGCATTTCAAACTTTTCTTTTGAAGGTGGTCCTTTCTTGGCTTTATAGAGATGATCAATCAAATTTTGAGTGTTTTACCAAGATTAAAAAGCAAGAACCTAATGGATCTTTGCAATTGCAAAAAGAAGAGAAACTGGTCTTCTTTATGTGGCCTCATAAAGAAATCTGGAATTGGAAGAAGATACCCAGCATTGAAAGGAATGTTCAAAGCAATATGGTTAGATATCTTCAACTTTGGCACTGCACAATCTTGAAAGATTTCAAAGAAATCATGGAGGTGATATACCAATCTAGATACTTGACCAGTTCTGTGAACATGAATTCAATAATTGCGAGGGTAAAATTTCATGCTGATGTCATTATCTTTTACAGGTATTTAATGGCTGCTGAAGCATGTCCTTTATTAACACAAATTCTAATAAAATCCACTTTTACGTTTCCTGTGTCACTGCTATCCCTTTCTTGATCCTTGTTACCGTTATTTTTCAGTGCATTTTCTATATTTCTGACAGGTTGTTTTCTGGTAACAGGAATGCATTGAGGATGTTTTTCTATCCTGTGGTAATTGAATTTGCAAAAGACCAAGTTAAATCCTCATTCAAAGTGCAGTCCATTGAAAAACGTATAGAGAGTTTACACCTTTTGTTTCATCATGATGGTCAAGATGGTATGCCTTTTCCCAGCTTTGTTGAGACCTTTTGCCAGGAACTGCAGTATTTTGCAATTGAAATTACTGAACAGTTTCATTTTCAAGAAACAGAGGTACTTTCCTTTTTACCTTTTAACTTTCACCTTAGAGCGGATGCAAGTTTCCAAAATCTTGAATAAGGTCCCGGTCTACAATTAGTAATCAGCTTTCACTTTTTTTCAGGTTTTTCCCCTTATAAGCAAATACTGCAGCCATGAAATGCAGCAGCAGATTGTTTATATGAGCCTTCATACGATGCCAATAGGACTGTTAAAATGCGCAACAACTTGGTTTGCAGCCAATCTCTCTGAGAATGAATCCAGGTCTATTCTTCATATCATAAGCCAGGCAGATTTTTCAGTCAACAGTTTTCTATCCCTCTTACGTGAGTGGTATCGCATGGGTTATTCAGGGAAAATATCTGCTCAAGATTTTAGCGACTGCTTCCAGAATATGTTTCAGAGTCGATTTTCCTTTCTGTCTGAGCATATCAATCTAGCTAATGGATGCTCTCCCTTGAACAGGCAACCGTGTAAAAAACCCACCATTACTAGAGCCAAACTCTTCTCTGCTAACAACGGAAAGAAGTTACTCTCTGCTTCTTCATCTTCTGGTTCCCACAAAACTAAGACGTATGACACATCATACACTAGTGAAATAAATCTCCATTTGTTTTTCCCTAACTCAATAAACTCGTCCCTGCCAACTTCCAAATTATTTGGTGAAGAGATTTCAGAAACTTCGTCCAGTAATGAACCACTGGCCATAGATATCATTTTTTTCTTCCACAAGGCTCTCAAGAAAGATCTGAATGAGCTTGTTCTTAGTTCAACACAATTGGCTGAAAACAGTGGCCTGCTCATGGAGTTCCAGAAGCATTTCAATCTCCTGCGATCTCGGTATCAGTTCCATAGTGATATGGAGGATGAAATTGTATTTCCAGTTCTGGAAGCTAAAGAAGAAGTCCGAAACCTTAGCTTGTCCTACACCCTTGACCACAAACTTGAAGTTAAACTCCTGAGTAAAATTTCTTTCATTTTGAATGACTTGTCTGAACTGCAAATTCCTGTTTTGGGTGCCAATTCAAATATGCGGGACCAGAGAATTATGATGCACAGTCAATTGTGTGTAAAACTCCATAGAAAATTCATAGCGATACACAAGTTGCTCTTTGATCACATCAATCGTGAAGAAATTGAAATTTGGACCGTCTGTAGACAATACTTCTCTATGCAGGAGCAAGAAAAGATTATAGGCCACATGCTAGGAAGAGCTAGAGCAGAAACTTTGCAAGATATGATACCTTGGCTAGTTGGCTTTTTAACACCAGGAGAGCGGCAAGCCATGATGTCCATCTTGCATAAGATCACAAAGAATACCATGTTTGATGAATGGCTAAGAGAATGGTGGGAAGGTTATGATATTCCTCGTATTGCAGAGGAGTTGAGTCCTTCTTGTAGAACAGACCCACTTGAGATTGTCTCAAAATATCTTTCTAATGACCTTGACAAAGAAGATGTAGATTGTGAAGAAGGCATCATTGCTACACAGCAAGATTGCTTCGGTACAAACCTAGAGATGTTAACAAAAAGCAATTCGGATGAAAAGAAAGATGTTTGTCATGAAGATCAAATTAATAGTGAATTTTTGGAACATCGAAAACTTCCATTGGAAGGTTCTGACAAGAATTGCAATAGGATGCCTGATGTCAGAGATAAAATAAATAAAACAGGTCAGCCATCTCTACCTACTTCAAAGTTCAGGCAGCATGAACACCTTTTGACATTGAGTCAAGAAAATCTCGAGGCTGCAATAAGGAGAGTATCACGTGACCATTCCCTTGATTGTCAGAAAAAATCACGTCTAATGCAGAACTTACTGATGAGGTTGGTCTCCAAAATTTTTGTGTTCTTAATACTTCTACTGGAGATAACAGAATAGCATGATTTTTGTAGGATTGCGATCAAGATAGTTTACTGTCATCAAATTCATGGACAATATTTGTTTTACTGGTTATTACCTTGTAAGTTCGTACCAGAGGATGTAGTTTAGAACCATAATGATTTGAGATCTTCTATATTTTGAACTATAGGAAACATTTTCTTCTCTTGAACTAACACCTGTCACCACGTTTTAAATGCATCTTTAACCATGTTTGTATGTACTGTTTATCACTGGAATAACAGTAGCCTGCACACCTTTTCAGTCGTTGGATTGTTCGTCAACGTATATCTAATGAAGAACTATATGTCTCAAGTAATACCGGAGGAATTCCAGGTCAATGTCCATCATATAGAGACCCGCTAAAGCTAACATTGGGTTGCAAACATTACAAAAGGAACTGCAAACTTGTCATGGAATGTTGCACCCAGCTTTATACATGCATACGTTGCCATGATGAGATAGCTGATCATTCCGTAGATAGGTGTGAATTTGTGAATAAGTTTTCATCCGTGTAGTTTGTAGATTTATAGTAATTTTCTAATAACTACCTAACCCAAATCCCTTCATTTTCTGTTTCTTTTGCTTCTACTACTTGTTCAGGAGAGTTGTCAGAAGGATGATGTGCATGAGATGCTTGGTTATTCAGCCAATTGGACAGACATGCTTAACTGCTTCCTGCAATAAGTTATCAATGGCAAGATACTACTGCAGGATCTGCAAATTGTTTGATGATGCTAGGTGGTGCCTTTAATATCTCTATCCATATCAAATTGCAATCAAAATCACTTCCACTTTTTACTTTAATCACTTCTGATAAATTGTTAGCTTATTGCAATTAGTTACTTTATAAAAGTTGCAATTTTTAGGACTCAATTTCATACCTGTTTATTCCCAATTTTCTGCACTTCAACGTCATAACATCAGCCTATTTCAACAGGGAAATTTATCACTGCCCTTTCTGTAATCTTTGCCGGGTGGGGAAGGGATTGGGAATCGATTACCTCCATTGCATGAATTGCAATGGCTGCATGTCAAATTCCCTTTCAGTACATGTATGTAGAGAAAAAAGTGTGGAGGACAACTGCCCAATCTGCCATGAGTACATATTTACATCCAGCAATCCAGTAAAGGCTCTCCCTTGCGGTCATTTTATGCATTCAACATGTTTTCAGGTGCCTGGGTCTGATGGATCTCCATCTTTCTTCTTTAAAGTTTTGTATGTTTCCCAAATTTACTGTTGCTTTCACTGCTGCTACTAGGATTACACGTATGCCAACTATACTTGCCCAATCTGTAGCAAGTCGCTTGGAGACATGCAGGTTAGTTGTCCAATGCAGTCATTTGTTTATGAAATACACGTGCTCAGCACCAAAGAAACATATAAAAACCTCGTCCTTTGATGAAACGGAATACAATTCTCAAGACAAGCCAATGGCTAGGCAATCATCCACTGCCCAATACCTAGAATTTCTGTTTATTCCATCGATGATGGTTTCTATGCTCTTGTATGTACTTTACAAAGCAGTTGAATCTCCATTCTCTGCAAATCAGAATCATTAGTTTAGTCCTTAGTTTCCTAAATGTGTGTTTCAGGTGTACTTCAAGATGTTAGACGCATTATTGGCTGAAGAGAAAATTCCAGATGAATATTCAGAGAAAACTCAGGTTGATCTCATATTTAGTTTTAGCATGCAGCGGAGCTTTAAGTTTTCGTTTAGCTTAATATTTTTTTTAAGGAATTGCAGGCCATTCTATGTAATGATTGCGAGAAGAAAGGGGCTGCTCCTTTCCACTGGCATTACCACAAATGTCCATTCTGCGGCTCCTACAACACCAGGGTTATCTAAGTTCCACTAATCAAATGTCAATAATAGGTGAAGATGAACTTTGATATTTATAGCTTCTGTTGATTGCATTGGCCGAAAGTAAACCCAGAATTAAGAATATCAATGATTGGCAAAGATGAACTTTGATATTTATCGCTTCTGTTGATCATATTGGTCGAAACTAAACCCAGAATTTAAGAATGGTTCTGTTGTGGCCGATAGTGCGGCCTGAACCCCTCCCTTATTGTACATGATACTATTCAGAAATTTTGGCAGTCATGCAGTCTTTTGTCTGTTTGTTTATGCCAATAATGGATTTATCATAGTGATATTCGGTACCTGCAATTTGTTTATTTCCCAGGTTCTGCAAAATTTTCTTCTTTTCCATTCTATCACTTTCTTGATGTGGAATGATGTGTCAGAGATGCAATTTGTTTCCTTCCATTCTTTGTGGCCATCAGTCCACAATCAGCACCCATAACAGATGAGCCAACTCTCAATCGTTTCTTTGCCTTCTGCGTTATATTCTCCGTAGACGACTTACTATCCAGGAAAACAAGGTTTCATCCTGAAAGATATCCATTTACTGTGGTATCTACCATTTGATATGTTTTTGACGAATGACACATCAGGGAACTTCGAAACTTTAGACTCCGGTTAGAGCTAAGAACACTCTTCCTTAGCAGGATATATAGATAGAGAACCAGACTTTGAACTCCCCTACGCTGTTGGTCCTGCGAGCATAACTGGCTCTCGCTAAACTCCACTTTTATACACCCATCTTATGATATCTGCAATTTCTTGACATCATACAATTCCATGAAAATAGCACCAAAAAAAAAGTCAACAGTTAATTGATTACAGGAGGAAACTAAGCAAATATCTACTTTACATCATATTTCCCTGAGGAAGAAAATGGGGAATGTGACTTCAAAATTGTGGAATACTGTTCTCTGTGATACGAATTTTAAAATAAGACCCTGAAATCTTTATGTACTTTTCTCTAGCTCAATTCATGATTCGTAATAGTTCTTCGGATTCGATTTCTCTATCCTGGAATGGAAGAAACGGCATTTTCTCTCCATTTCTTGTTTTAATGACCCATCAATTGACACTGGTAAGACTGAAGCATGCAGCAGCACTTTTCAATTCGTTCTCTGCAACATGCTCCACCGATTGTGTTGTGTCCCTCAGTGATTCTGCGGAGCTGCAGTGTAATTAAATATTAATGTTACACCATATCCTTGGCAGTATAGAAACATTGTAAAGATACCAATTCTATGCGTACCTCGAGTCATAGGCTTCTTTGGAATCGATGTAGGATTGCCTGTCGTCAATGGTGTCGAAGAATGGGTGTAACTCGTCATAATCTTGAACAACTTCTTGTTGGATAGTTTGTGCCTGTGAAGCTACCAAATGAGAGTGATGAACTGCCATTAAATTGGGATCACTGTTAATAGCATATGGGTGCTGAACCGACAAAGAATTCCCTGCATTTTCCTTGGAATCGAAGCAACTAGAACTGAAACCTACGTAGCTGCTATTAGAATAGGATTGCTGTCGTGCCACAGTCAATGCGTTCAATGGATGAGAATTGTGGCTAAAGAGTTGAAGGGCATTTCTAGGAGGAGCCATGCCTAGTTCTAGTTGCGATGGAACTTCGTCAGCAATGGAAGAAATATGTTGCTGTTGGTGGAGTTGCCTGTACATTTCAAGTTGAGCAAGAACTGCACGAAGCTCTTCTTCAGCCTGCCAAATCTGGTACCTCAGATGATTGATCATGCCTAAACATCCATGAACAGGATACCTATCACGAATATTTGCTTGGCAAATAATGGAAGTCATTGCCTCAGCTTTATGAGAATTGTCCACATTTCTAAGTATCTTAACAATATTGCTTACACCAAATAGCTTATGAGCGTTTCTGAACATCTCAGTTTGATCAGCTGGGAAATAAGGTGCCAAGACACACTCCGATGTGCACCTTCTTCTTTGGTGCTTGCATGCAGCACAAGCTTGGCGGGTGCCACCCTTTAGGGTCATGTTTGTAGCATCAAAGTTCGTTGAAAACGTGTTGTTGTTGTATAAGAAACAATTGATAAAGAAGAATAATGTGAAAGATGAGAGAGAGAGTGAGGGAGGGATGATTATTGTTGTTGTTGAAACTGAAATAGATAGAACATTTTGTTGAGGCTGAACTGGTCTGATATGAGCGGATTTACTGGATGTGAAAGACTGAGTAAAACAGAAAGGATTAAAGATTTGAAGAGAGAGAGCGAAATTGGCGGGGGATGTTGTTTCTTTTCGAGTGCATGCAAATGTAATCAAGACTTGGGGACATTACATATGTTGGAAGTTCCACCAGTCCCGATATCTTTGGGACATTTTATGGTCAAAACATGTATTTGTTTTGGTAGTTTCCAATTGACTTACTCATATTGTGTTACGAGTCTTCAGATTTTTTTTTAATTTCATTTTATTTTCCATGCTATTCCATTGCTGGGCAACACAACTAATAATGGAACGTAAGATGAATATAAGAAATATAGATATTGTAAGAAATTCAGTTAAAGGTAATTCCAAGATTCAGCATTTACTTTGATAATATAGTACTCTTTCAAATTTTAGTGGTACAATTTTTTAAAGTGTATATTGTTGGAATCCAATTGTGATCAAATCACAAGCGTAACGGAAAACAAAAACTTTTTACTGATTCCGAATAAATTTTGATAATTGATTAACTTAAGTAAAACAAAATACGAATCATATGAAATCATACCTTGTTTGTGTTCCTGTTAAAAATTCTTTGAAACTTTTCCCAATTTGTCATCCACAAGTTGTTCACTTGTCCAGCTTCTGATAAAATTCACAAAACAACTTCTCAACACTTCGAGAGGAAGAATGTAAGAGTGCTAGCGTCTTTATCTTTTCTAATTATTAATAGAAAAATCATTATGGTGGTTTTATATTTTTTTAAAATTAAATTCCTTAATTATGATTAAAGTCATACTCTAATTATAATTAACTTAATTTTAATAAAATTAAATATCTTATATTTAATCTCTAAAATTACTCAAACTTTATAATTAAGTCCAACTTAATTAAATTGATTTTTCTTTCACAAATTGCTCTTTGATGTGTGACCCATTAGGTTCCTAACATATTAGCAATGATTATAAATTCTAATTATAATTCATAATTAGAATTAGATAAATTAAAACTCCTTTTAATTTATCTTTAATTCTCCAATTAAACAATTTATAATCATAGATCAAGATTGACGTCTAACAATATGTCAAGACCACCCAAATATCATGAATGTCAAAATGATTTGACTTAACTTTTTCATACATGGTTATGATGGATAATTTAATCCTTTCGTTATCTAATTTTCCAATTGGATAGAATATGAATATAGTATCTACTCTTTTAGTCCAATCATTTTCGTTCTTGCTAATTAGTAATTGATTTATAATTCAATTCACTCTGGCTAGAGAATTCCATAAATCACTAATAATCAAGAACAGTAGAATATTTTCTCTAATTACTTTAGAGTGACGAATCCTTTATTGACTTACTCAACTATCTCCTTATGGTTAATACTGCATCCAATTATTACCAACTGAATTATCTTATAACGGTTTATAAGTAGCATTGAAATATAGTAATTCTCACACAAAATACCTTAGTAATCTCAAGTCTAACGATCAATTATGCAACCATCATTATGATAATCCATAGACACATAAGTAATATTCTATTTAAGATTCTCATAATCGGGTCGGTTCAGTGATTTAATCACCCACGCATTAGTTTAAGTATCTTCATACTTTAATGTAAGAGGTCAATTACTTTCTTCATAAGAAAGAAACATAATGTGTGCTAGTTTTACCGTTTCAATAATATCCCGTCTTGATGAAACTACAACTAGGACAAGTTAGGGTTTCCTTTTAACACAACTAGAGAACCACTAACACTTTTAACACAACTGAAAAACCACTAACACAAAATTCCATCACCAGGTTACGCCAATTCACCTCCATATTTCCAATACTTCCTAACCATTGCATCCCAAGAATAATATCGGTATTGCCTATTTCCAAAGGCAGAAAATCCTCAATAATTGTTAATCCCTAAACCTTAATCTTTACTCCTTTACAAATTCCCCTCCCTTTAACTGCTACACCATTACATATAATTACCCTATAATTGTAAATAGAAATGAGTGGTACCTTTAGTTCCTCAATGATCTCTAATGATAAGAAATTATGTGTAGCCTCGCAATCGACCATCACTATCATGTCTCTACCAGCCAGTGTCCCTCTCATCTTCATAGTGCCTCATGTGGTCAGGTCAAGCATTAAATTGAGAGAGAGCTCTATAGCTTCCATCATGTGCACCTCGACATTCTCATCCTTGTCTCCTAAAATCTACCCGTTGTCCCTTAGCTCCATGCTCTCCTTCTCTCCTTCTCTTTCTTCATTGGCAAGGAGCAAAATTAGAAGCTCCTTTTAATATATATGCCCTGGTTGGTATTTTTCTTCGCATGAATAATATAACCCCCATGCCCTTCTTTCTTGGATCTTGGCATCAGCAAGCTAGATTTATCATTGGCCGCCTTCTATAATGGTTCTAACCACAAGTTATCTATATGACCCAATTGTTCAATAAAGCTCCTCAGGTTAAAGTCTTGACTTCTTATTGGTTCAAATTTTGAACTAAGAAACCCCTTCCTTCTCCCGACGAACTGGGCTTAAGAGAAGTTGGTCCAGTTAGGCTTCCTTTATGCTTGGGCTTCCTTTATGCTTGATGGTCTGGTTCTTTTCTTCAATCATTTAGGCTGTATTCATGAAAGTTTTAGGCCAATTAGGTTCATCAAATGTAGCCCATCTATGATCTCTGCCTTTAACCCTTTAACAAAAGTGGATTTGAGCATCTCCACAGGCAGTGTCCTAAGCGGTGTCGAGAGTCTCTCATACTCTCCTAAAACAAGGAGGGGCTTAAAGTAAGGGGACCCATTATCCCTTTACTTGTTTGTGCTTTGTATGGAGGGTTTTTCAACTCTCCTCGCAAATAACATACGCAGGCACCTAAAGTTCCAATTTTATGATAAATGTAAAGGTATGAAGCTCACACACCTAGCTTTTACTGATGACTTGCTATTATTTTACAAAGTTGAGAAAAACTCAATAGATCTTATCTTGCAAGTGATGAAGGAGTTCCTAGAGATCTTAGGCCTAAGATGTAACCCAATGAAGAGTTGTTTCTACTTATCTTGCAACTCAAATAGAGAGGATGCTTCTACAACTATCGAGATGGGATTAAAATAAGAGAGTTTACCATTTAATCCCATCAAGAGAGTTTACCATTTAAATACTTAGGGATACCAATTTTCGAAGAAGAATCAATGTTGTAACCTTTATTGGACTTCATTAATGGAAGAATCAACCAATAGAGTAATCAGTTCCTTAATTATGGTTGTAGGCTACTATTAATTCAAACAATACTGAGCAATCTTACTACTTATTGGATCAACCATTTATCCATCCCAAAATGTATCATCAATGTTGGATCCCGTTACCGGAACCCAACCTCTCAACATACATACCTTCATACCTGAGCGTGGTACTCCGAAATCTCTT
>JANKYE010398106.1:0-12802 GCA_032467995.1 Erythroxylum dillonii
TAATTAATATTAAATAATTAAATAATATTTATTTGGTTAATGGTAAAGCAAATTATGAAAAAAATAGAAAATAAAAATTAGTTTTGATTATTTTCATAAATTATGAAATTCAGAAGTAATTATCTAAAAATAAGAAAAAGATATAGACTAAATAAAAACTTTTCCTTTCCATTATTGATTAATAAAAAAAGATATTAGGGGAATAAGAACTAAAGTAGCCTATGGCAATCTCTACAGCCACTTTTACATATAAGCCTGTACAGTACTTTGCATAATTTCTCAATAAATTTTTATTTTAACTCGTCTCTTCTTAGTGAATTACCATTTTTCAATTGGTGGTCCTAAGTAACCACCATGCAAACTTAAACATATGAACAAAAGAACTTTGGAATCAATCCTTTTTTGCATAAAATAATAAATAAGGTAAATTACAAGAAAATTATAGATTTTAACCAATTTTGCAATACTCCCTAGAATTATTAAAAGTAGCAATAAAATTCTTGAACTTTTAATTAGTAGCAAAAGTAACACATCGTTAACTATGTAATTATCAATGCTAATGTAACATCATTTATTAGATATCATCCACATGGCATGTAATTTATATATAAGATAATCTATTTAAAATTGAAAAAGAAGAAGTATTTGCTTTTGGTGAAAACGTAAGTGAAATTAGAGTATTTTTTCTTTATAACTCTAAGTGACTACCTTATCGAATGGTTTGTTCTCCTTGATTGGAATGGTTGTAGGCAAATAATTTCCTTTCCTTAGAATCGTAATTAAGGTTTTCCTACCTCATATGGCTATGATTGGAATGGTTGTAGGCAAATAATTTCCTTTCCTTAGAATCGTAATTAAGGTTTTCCTACCTCATATGGCTCTGCAGTTAATTGCCCTATTTTTTTCTAGAATTAAACAAAAGACATTGTGTTGGACCTCGTTTTCAGAGCCCAACATCGGATATAAGATCAGAAGGCTTGAGGTTTGAGTGTGGTGGCTAGACTTAGAACTTCGGAGGCATGGCGAGTTTGCCGCGAAGAACATATGAGAGAAAACCCCATAGAACCCTTCGTTTGTTGCGGAGGATCTTGGAAAAGATCTTCGCCGCAGCGAGGGCACCATACAGATGAAAAAGATTAGCTTCGAGTCAAGTACATTGCGGCGAACTCTTTGCTTCGCCACGACAAACCCACGGGATAAACCCAGAACAACCTACCTTATTAAATGCAAACTTAAATTCTTTCAACCACCCTCATCAATTTAACTAAAAGACCAAAAAGAACATGAATATAGACACAAACCAATTCTCAATCTCTTAATCCCTTCTTTAAATCAAAATACATTGCAAAAATAAGAAAAATCATAAATAGCCCAAAGATATTTCATTTATATAAAAATATAAAAGCTTTATAAAGCTTTAATAGCATTTCAAGCCACAATACAACAGTTGAGTTTGTGAACCAAAAGTACAAAATACACTTGGGCCAGTAAAACTCGAATGCGGCTAAAGCCTTATGTTTACAAAATCTAACTTAAAATACAAAATATGCAAATTCAAAGAGATGTCATAACTCTTGACTACTAGATCTTTTGCTCATCACCTGAATATGGGGAGGAGAATGGGGGTGAGCTTAAAGCTCGTGGGTAACAGCTTTATAATCGGTAACAAGCAAAAACTATTTAAATATTCAACTCCATTGTAAAAATCCACATTGAAACATAAAACACATATTTTCCAAGTTCTTATTTATCAAACAATTTATAAGCAACAAAAATCATGCATTCATCAAACTTGTCAACATATAAGCACATCGAAATGGTTTGGGAGGTGTATAAATAGAATTAACTAACTCATTCCTATATAATGGTCCTGTTTAGTTGTGAACAGAATGAATTAACATAATCCTATATAGTGGTTATGTGTAGTTGTAAACATGGGGGAGTCCTTGAAGGAGTTCTATGCCACTAGCAGACAGGCGGGAGAAGCCTTTAGTCGAAGTACACTTGACATGCAGAATGAACCAAACCAAACCCACATACAATGTATTTCATAACTTGTAAACTTGCTGCTCAAAAGGGCACATTTTCAAAACGTGATTTCATAATCATTTTATCTTTTCAAAAATCATTTTCACATTCTTTTCATAAATCATCAACACAGTAATCACATACCAACCACATAACACTTTCTCAAAGCATTCAAAGAGCAATAAATGCATATTCATAAAATAGTTGAAATCATTTATTTCTATCATTTAAAAGAAAACATTAATGGCCTATTGCTTAATTATAAAAATGAAACCCACCTTGAATTTCCTTACTTATAACTTTCTCAAGTGTGCCTCTCCTCTTGCTCCTCTTGCTTTACTTGATTTCCTTAATCAATAACCAAAATTCCATTTAATTTGGTTCAGTAATTGGAAAGTTATACCTTAAACATTTTCAGATTATTCTTATACTAAAACAACATTTTGTTCTCAACATCCATCAAGAAATTGAAATTCCTAGAGATTGGATTAAATCTCAATTTCATCAGGAAATTTGTATCCATATGTCTCTAGTTTACTCCAAATAAAAAATCATTCCATTCAGACAACTACAGAAAAAAGTTATGCCCAAAATGCCAAAATATGTTTGATCTATGCAGGAAAAACTTCGTCGCGTGGCGAACTTTCGCAGGAACTCGACTCTTCTTCCAAATATTTCCAGATTCTTACTCTATTCAACCTCATTTTACTTCTAATTATCACCTAAACATGCTTCGTTCATCAAATCAAACAAAATGATGCTTATACTTACTTGATTTAGCTTCAAAGTCTTCCAACTCTTCAAGATCTCCAAAACCCTATTTTTTTCCCTCCCTTCTCTCTTTTCTCTTTATTCTCCACAACACTCTCTTCTTCTCTCCCTCATTCACTATTCGTCTTCTTCTAATTTACACTCTTAATGATTGTAAGATGTCCCTTTTGCCCTTCCATTTATGCCTTATGCCTATTTAAACTTAAGTGATCTTCCAAAAATGCCCTTATACAATCTTACTACATTAATACTTTAATTCAATTTACCTATGCAATAAATCTTACTAACATTGACATGCTAATTACTACAAAAGTAGTTAATCTATCAATACCTCAAAATTAATTTAAATCATGCTTAATCAATGAGAAAAAAATTCGGGGGCCAATATATTGAATATTAGAAGTAGGTCATAGTGCTTCCTCCTTATAATTGTATTGAGCGTGAAATTGGTAGAATATTTGTAAATGTGTATTAAAGGTTGTTGAGAACACAAGTGGTTCTTTATTTTCAGGGGCGGATCCAGAAATTTTTTTGAGTGGGGGCAAAATTTTATTTTTAATGGGGGCAAAATTTTAATAGAGATAATTTTTTTTGAGTGGGGGCAAATTTTATTTTATTGAATAAAAATTTTAAAATAATAATATTTATATATATATATATTTGAAAAAGTTAGGGACAATGGGAGCGAGTGCCCCCACTTGCCCCCAATGTGCATCCGCCGCTGTTTATTTCCTTTAATTGCTATATTTTCACAAATTACTAATAGGTTTGTATTCATTTGTTTCTTATGCTCTTATTATGTTTAAGATTACTTATGGGTTTGGTTGAAGTATTTGTCTCCTATCCATACATTAGCTAGCTTCTATGTATCAATTCTATTGAATTTGCAATTTAGTTCAAATTCTTTTATGTAGATGTATGTCCATTTTATAATTAATTTCTTTTTATTTTTCTCTAAAATCATTTATAATGAAAAAAAGTAACATGAATTTTTTGTTAGTGTATTAAATATGAGTCTTGAAGGTTATATTTGTTTTTGTGTGTGTTTGAATTCTTGATAATTATGCTTGTTTGAAATCAAAAAGTGGTAGAACTGTAATCAAGAACTTTAAAAGAAATCCTCTAAAAGAGCTTTCAAAGTTTTGATTTCATCAAAATTTGTTCAAATGGAATTATCAAAAGCCTTTTATAATTTTGTGTTAATATGCCAAAGGGTTTTTGCTAGAAGTTGAAGGATTAGGTACATTTAGACACATACATAGCATGCACACACGCATATGCACACACATAGAGACAAACAAACACACATAAGAACACACATAACCAATAAAGTGATGTTCATATCTTTCTATCTTTCTATAACTTTTTAAATAACTCGCCTTTTATGAAATATGGTCATGTTACACCTTCAATTGAGTATGTAGAAAAACATGGCCACCATCACAGGCATGTTAGCGGAGGTGTAAATTTCTATAAATTTTATACCTAGCCAAATTTCACATTCCTTTATTTTTGTAAACTAGCAAACATATCCAAGGTATAAAAGAAAAAAAAACACCCACATTACCATAATCAGTACTTTGGGTTGTATCCTTTATAGCTCATTTTGGCTTAGACTTACTACCTTTTTAGAGCATTACAAGTAATTTTTGACAGAAAGAAGAAACTCAATCAAACAGTTTGAATTTATTCTTACATTACTCATTATTATTTATTCTTTTTTATAATTTATATTTAAAAATACTAATCTAAATCTATATCATTAGTAAGAAAAGAATTTGTGTACCAAAAAATAGAACAAATTAAAAAAAGGGAGACATATATAAGAAAATTTGACCTTTCTTTTTGTATAAAACATTTTGAAAGAATAAAGGCATTATATCATTTCATATCATTGCATGGCAAATCAAAAAATTATTGGAATGATCTAGATTTGAACTAAAGTAGAAGTATTACCAATAAATTTATAGTCTATCCCTATTAATTAATCGATATCAGAAACTTTTATAATAAACCAAAATATTAAAAAATATGAATTAAACTACAAAAATTAAAACCTATAAACCTATAATGAAAACCAAATAAAATAAGATTACTAATTAAACTCGAGTTGCCTCTCAAGAAGCGCATGTTTAATGTTATTATCTTGGATGCTCATTTTGGTTGGTTTAGGTACTCCTAACCCTAATTTCTTAAAAAATTTGTAGGGAATCAAATATATACTAGCCCACAAATTAGCCAATGCTTTCTTAATTTAGAAACTACGATTTAAACAAGGGGTAATAAAACTCCTTAGATCTTTAAGCTTTTGGTAGTTTTTTTTATGACAGCAAAGTAGTCCTTGCTTAGTGTCATCGTAAATAATTGTTCAAATTTATCCTGCATAATAATAGGTCATTTAGAAATTTAAAGTACTTGGGCATATGTGAAAGATCCTCAACAAAATATAAGTTAATGTGGAGTTGTTTAAAAAGTTCAAGAAACTTAACAAACTGCTCATCCATACAATCCTTCATCAATGTTGCTAGATATATAATGGTAGGTTTGACCTCTTTAATAGGCTAAGGTTGCTCGCCATCTTTCTCTTTCTATGTATTTTTTGACAATTTTCTCCTTATTGCCTTTTTTCTCTTCCATTTTCAATTCGTTGCCATTTATGATAGAAAATTCCTTTAAATGCTCTTTGGACTTTGTTTTGGGGTTGCTAGGTAAGTCTCCCTATTCTCTCGCAAAGACTAACTTGGCAAGTAGGCTAATTTGGCTCTACAATTTATAAATAAAAGACTTTTAATTTCTCATTGAAGTTTCAGTAGCCTAAATAAATTCTCATAATATCTTTGAGGATAGGCTTCTTCTCTTGAGGTGGATGGTGTTGTTGAAATCCTTGTGGAAGAAAGTTCATGTGGTTTCTCCAACCTAGAACATATATATTGTTGTATGGCTTATTCTGTGGATGAAGTGCATTACCCATATAATCAACATGCTCAACCAATTTTTCTATAGCATTAGCAATTTGACAATCATAGCTTGCATACACTGCCCCAACATAAATCACACTACATAACTTGAGTTGGTTATTATACAATTAACAATCCATAAATTTCTTTACTAGCATCTTCAAATTGAACTCCCAAAGCTATAACTACATCAGCATCATAAATGCAACAGCTTAGCAGGTTATACTCTAGTGAAATTCCATTGATAGCTATTCATAGTCATCTCCATAATGAATCATTATACAGTAAGTCCATGGAGTGGACTTCTTCTCAAAGGTTTTTACTCAATATGTGCATACGAAGAGACGACATTCCTTATCTTTGCAGTCATGATTGGTGGAAAGTACCACATCAGGAAATTTTCAGCCATTTAGTAACATGTAGTGGTAAATCCCTTAGTCAAAGTATTTAATCATTATTAGCCCAATTCCTTAACAAAAAGGGAAATAGCCTTAATTTAATTATAAACTTAGTGGAACTATTAATCTTAAATGTATAATAGATCTTTAAAAATGTTGTTATATAAATGTTCGAATCCTCATCTTGTAATTTATCAAACTGAAAAAAAATGTTGCACCATCTTCATGATATTTGACTTAATCTTAAAATTTTTAGCTATAAAAGTTGGCCTGATGGTACTGGAATCAGTTATAGTCAATAATGGTCTTGCATATTCGGACATAGTCCTTTGCAATTCTGGCATGATTAATGGTTGTGTGATTTTAAATCCTTGCTCTCACTTTTCTTCCCTCTATCTAAGTCTCGTTCTAAGATTACAAAGATTCATTCTCTTAATTTTTGGATCTTTTATAACAAGCTCAAATGGATTGTTTTGGGTCACAAACAAGCCATGCTCCTAAAATAATGTTAAACAAGGATGTTAGTAATTAAAACTAAAACAACTTAAGAAAGAAAATAACTGTAAAAGAAAATTAATGGCCAAATTAATAGAAGTCAAGTGTTCTTAAAAACTTAGTCTTGGCAATGGCACTAAACACTTTATAGTGATATTTGTATTTTGATCCCCTACCCTATAGATAATTCCAAACAAGTGTACCTATTGCTTAAGTGTTGATCCTCTAGTGATTATGATTACTTATTATCTAACTGATAAGTTAAGGTGATATTGATTAATTAGATACAAAACTAAAACAATGAACTAAGAACATATTAATATAATTAATAGACTATAAATAAATTAATGAATCAATGGAAACATCGATACCCTAAATTTGATTTTTTCCATGACTTCTCTTGTAATTATGACTTCACACATCAATTTCATATAAAATTCAATTGATTGTAAAAATTCCTCATTTATACTGTTATCTTCCACAAGATTGTTACAACTAATACTAAGTTGATTAATCAAATCTCTTTTTAATTAAAACCCGTATGATTAAATTAATCAATTTATGAATTTCATTGTTAAGTTTGATTGAAATTTGGAAGATTTGTGTTGACCTATTTCTAGGCTTGTATGAAAATCCTTTTAATTATGCTAGATCCATTCATAGAAAGGATTTCTCATTCTCCGTTGCATGATATCAAACATGAATTAACATATTGGCAATATTAATTGAAGAATAATAAACAACACATAATTTAATTTCAATAAAACTAAAGTAAATTAAAATAAAAATTACTATAAGGTCATACCATAAAGGGTTTAATTTGTAATCATACGAAACATAACATATAACTAAATAGAAAACAAAAAATCACAGGAAACATGAAGAATCCCTTTCATTCTTTAAGAAATTTAATTTAGATCGACAAAATTTCACTTTAAAGGGCTCTATTTTCTTGTTCTTCGTTCTTTTTGCATCCTAAGGCTTCTAATTATGTCTCCTAAGCCTTTTCCCTCTTTTCCCTCTAAATTTTGCCTTGAAATACAAATTCCAAGTGATACACAAGTATGAACACAAGCATTTTCATGGATCTGTATTATAAAAATAACACCTTTTAGATCCAACAAATATATGAACACGGTGTCTTACGAAATAACCTTTTTAATAAGCAACATAGTTGTGTATATCGTGAACATAGGCGTGTGCCAAAAAAAGCAATCAACACATCCTAGACTCTTCAAACAGAGCCTTGTACTTATCTTGAACTCCATAACTTAGTCAAAATAACTTTGAATTGCCCCAAACTTATCCAAATTTGTTTACTCCAAATAAGTAAATTATGACTTGAAAACAAAATATAAACAACTTACAAACCAAAAATAATAAAAAAAACACACAAATAAACAAGAAAATGCACTAAATACAAGCCTTAAAATATGAAAAATTAAGAATTTGTTAGGAAGTTCTTTAGAAAGCACAATTAGAGCTTGACGATCTCCCTACAAAACCCCTTCTAAAACTAAATAATAATGGCTTCAACTTTGTATGCTAAAATTCTAGATAACCACCATTCTTTGTTGAAGCAAAGAGCTAAGATCATATGGCTTAGAGGAGAAGACAAATGCATGAGGTTTTTCCATAATGCAATTAGCTATAGGAGGAACATTATTACAATTCTTAGGAAAGGAAAATGGTATGCTAGTTTAGAGATAGAAGAGCTTAAAATGATTGCGTTCAAACACTTTAAAATCTTAATGGGATATACTAATCACCATAGCTCTTTATTGCTTGAGATGAAGAATTTCATACCTGATCTCCTTTCCTGCTAGTAGAAAAGAGATGCTAGTGACGCCTTTTGAGGTAAGTGATATCAAGAAGACTCTTTTTCAATTAAATCCTACTAAGTCCCCATGCCTTGATGGGCTTAATGCTTTTTTTTTCAAAACACTTTACACCTAACATGAGAATTAGTAAAGGCTTAATACTTATTTTTGCAAAACACTTTACACCTAACAGGAGAATTAATCACATTTACAATATTGGAATTCTTACAATCATGTATGATGCTTAAGGAGTTGAATAAGACTTATGTCACACTAATACCTAAAAAGCATAACTCTAACTCTTTAGATAACTTTAGATTTGTTCCATTTTGCAATATCATCTATATTTTGTTTATTTACTCCTTATTACTAAACTTAAGGAGGTCTTGAAATACTTTATCAATCAACATATGAGGGCTTTTATTCATGAAAGGAGAATTGGAGATAATCTTATTATTTCTTAAGATCTCTTTAAGGATTATCTTAGAAAAAAAATCCCTCAAAAGCTACTCTCTTAAGATTGACTTGTCAAAGGCTTTTGATTCAATTAATTGAAGCATTCTATTAAAAGCTCTAAAGACTTTGGTTTTCCTAGTAAATTAATCAAATGGTTAAAGAAATGATTCTCAATAGCATCATATGCTATCTTGATTAATAGAGAGACTTCCTATTAATTTAGAAGCATCAAAGGATTGAGACAATGAGACCAATTTCACCTTACGTCTTCATAATTTGTTAGAGATGTTAACAAGTTCAAATTGATAAAAATACTAGAGATAGGTTTCAGGTTTCACTAAAATTGTAAGCATTGAAACCTTATTAATATATCTCATACTGATGATATTTTACTTCTTATCATGCTAATCAAAACTCTGTTGAAATCTTAATGTCCTATTTAAACAAGTTCAACTTAATATCGGGTTTTATTATTAACAAATCTTAAAAGCAACTTCCTTGTCTATTCAGATGCTCAATCAGTCTCTAGCTTGCTTTCTCATATTATTGGCCTCAACATTCGTTCCCTACCCTGCAAATACTTAGGGATCTTTGTAATAGATAAAAGGAAAAAATATGACCATTGCAAGCTTTTAATTAAGTCAATCAACTTAAGAGCCCAGCATTGGAATAGTAGATTCTTATCTTATGGAGGAAGATTGGAACTTATCAAATTAGTGTTATTTAATATAAATTTCCACTGGTTGTGCCATGTTTATTTTCCTTAAAAAATCATCAAAAAATAAAGAAAATTTTAAAGTATTTCCTATAGATAGAACACTTAAGAAGAAACAAAGAACTAAAGTAATCTATACTTTGAAAGGAAAGGGAGGACTAGATATTTATCATATCATGTTTGTAAATTTGTTAGGAAAGAGGTTGTGGAAGCTATTGAGGGACAAAGAATGAAAGGACCTAACCCGGAGTTTCCCTTCCGAAACTCGAGTGGAGCCTTCCCGATGACCCTAAGGTAGAGCTCCATTTGTATCTAACTCAACCAAAGGGTTGTCGTAAAGTCAAGTTGCCCAATTGTTAAAAACCTTTTATATGTTCAAAGCGTGGAAAATAGTGAGAAATTTTTTATTTATCATTTTATTAAAAACTTTGGCAACACAACGACTACATTTTAACATTCCCAAAATTTTAAAAAGCCCTGTAAAATTTCAAAACACTTCTATATTCACACCAATTTCTCAGCTACAAATTTTGGACTTCTAGTCCACTCACAAGCACCCCAAACAAATAATTCTCAACAATCACTACAAAATTTAAAAAGTTAACACATATTCGTGCATTTCATTTAAAAGCCTTTATAAATATCCATTTTTTTACACAAATGTACATATCAAAATGACACAAGCATAACAGCACCCGATGATACAACTAATCTTGCAGTGAAGTCCCAATTACTGCAACACCTGTATGCATACCTGGGGTGGTTTGTTTAAAAACATAAAAATAAGTGTGAGTTAAACGAGCTCTGTGAGTGTAATCAGTTTACTAAACTTTTTATAACAATATAATTGAAATATTCTCATATAGTCATAAAACTCATGGTGAAGCATTCGCATAACAATTTATTCACGCATCATCAAATCTGGTAATAACATAACATTTTGTAAAACAAAATTTCATTTTTTCTTAAATACTATTCCAAAATGTTTTCCGACCTTAAACTCATAATATACAAGTTTCAATTTTCCATTTTTTATTTTTTTCCTTAAACAATAAACAATGGTGACAATAATTTTTTTGAAAAGTTTTATACTAAAAATAAGTCATCCACTAGAATTTGCCCCTCAAATCACTTTTAACATGAATAATGATGACATTACTATTTTTATGACCTCCCTTACTCAATATAGCCCACCACTAGTTTTTTTTACCATATGATACATTAGGTCTAAAGTCACGGAACTGATTTTGCATCGCTTACTCGTAACTAGTTAACCACTATTTACGTAGATGGTTCTGCATCACTTACCCGTGATAGATTAACCGCTATATAATGGTAGTTACGGAGTTGGTTTTACGTCGCTTACTCATAACAACTCTATGAGTTGGTTCTACGTCGCTTACCCATAATTGGTTAACCACTATTTATATAGCTGGTTCTACATCGCTCACCTGTAATAGGTTAACCACTATAAATATGCTGGTATAATAACATGTATAAAGTTTACCGGTGTACCATAGGAAAAAGCAACTCTTACATTTACGACTCATCTTATTTTCTAAATCAAATATGGGAAGATTCATAAGTGAATATTTCAATGTAACTCTCAATCATATAAAATTCAACTTTCAAATTAAAACTCATATATTGCCAAAGCATACACTTATGCTAGCAATATTCACTTATAAAATATCATTTGTATAAAACTTAGCATAAATATTCATTTTATGATCAAATGAAAACCAATTTGCATTAACTCAATTTAAAGTACACTCACAATTTTCTAGTCTTCATAAATAGAAATTATTTTCATAAAATCAAATTAAAGAACAATCATATGTTATTAATTCTTTTGCAAAAAATTTAGTCATATAAAACAATTAAAATACACTCATGGTTTCACAAACTTATCGCCAAGTACACTCACGTGTTTTAAGCCTCCCCTTTACCTACACAAAATGCATTTTGCTTAGGAATTTATTCCAAATTAGGATATAAGACATTAAAACCATAATTTTGTTTAACCAAATTCGAGGTTAGTATTTAGTCGCATAAAACTTACGCTAAACGTATTCTGCTTACTTCCATAAGTTAACCCATTGTTCTTCGTTTTCAAATCTAACTTTAAAAGCCACTTAAATACCATATTTTACCCATTCTAACTTACCAATTTATTTAAAACACAATCTCACCCAATTTGATTCACCATTTCACAATCATGCATGATAAGTCACAGTTATGACCCATGTCTAGAATCTATTCCTCCACTTGTTCCTTAATTTTCATATAGTAAACGTTCGAATTTGGTTTTGAGATCTTCTAAAAATTTGTTCCCCTATGTCTCTAGTTTTCATAGCTTCAAAAATCATGTCATTTCAACTTCTAAATAATGAAACATGTACCAAATATCACAAGCCGCTTCAACATAGGGATAGTATCAGGTTACCATTTTCAATCCCAATTTCCAATGTTATTCATCCATAATTAGGTCTAGGTTTCTTCTAAAGAATTTAAGTTCTATGTCTTAAGTTTCATCTACAATTTGAATCAAACAATTTTGATGTCTGTAGGCCGAGTTATGACCCAAAAAATGTGACTGATTCAAATTAACCTAAGACAAAATTCCACTACACGTTCCTCTCTTGTCATATTCAACTAATTCCATAGAAAGAAACATCAAAGTAATATTAATTTAAAATAGATCCATCTCACTTAAGAAAACCCATAAAAATAAGAAATTTAAGCTAGAAAACTTGCCACATTTTCCTCCAATCTTTTAGGTATTTGATGAATACTTCAAGATTCCTCCAAATCACCATGAAATTCTATAAAAAATGACTAGCAGTCTTCTTCCTCTCTCCTTGGCTGATGTTCACCTTTAGCTTCTTTGATTTTCCCTTTCTTTTGGTCTCAGGGTTACTTTCTCATCACTCTCACATTTTTGTTAAAAGAATGAAGCAAAATGTCTTAAGTTTTGCTTTTTATACTCATTTAATGGATTACACATATCACCTTCCTATTTGTAATCACTAATGACTCATCAGTTGTTGGATCTCGTATCGAAAATCCAACTACTCATACAGATTCCAACTACTCATACAGATTCCTCATACTTATACCCGATTTTCTTGGAAACAAAGAAAACAGAAGCAAAAGTTGAAA
>JANKYE010398522.1:0-12800 GCA_032467995.1 Erythroxylum dillonii
TAATTGACATGTTAATGTGAATGAGATTAGGTGACATGAGTTAAGGAATTAAAGTGTTAAGGTGGTAACTTATGCATAAGGGGTAGTTTAGGAAGATCACTTAAGTGGGAAAGTCTTAAGGCTTTGAAGGAAGGGCAAAGGGACATTATGCATTTATTAATGGTTTAAAAGGCAAGAGAAATGAGTTGTCTTTCAATTAGAAGAAGCAAAAATGAAATTGGAGAGAAGAGGAGAGAGAGTGTCGTGTGGGAGAAAAGAAGAGAAAGAAAAGAGGGTTAAGCTAGGTTTCAACTTTTCTTAACCTACAAGAGGGATTTTGGGGTTGAGCAAGAAGGGAAAAAGAGAGAGGAAGGTTAAAGCTCCCATTTGAGCCAAGAAATCCTTTGGTTGGGTGAAGATTCAAGGTAAGTGATTTTTAATGTTTTGAATTTTTGGAGTGCTTTTGGTTCAAAGAGCTTAGGATATGTATGGGTTTAGGTATTCTAGGATCAGTTTCATGCATTAGATTCTTTAGGTTTTCTAATTTGAATTCTATTGAATTGGAAATTTTGTCATTGATAAAGGGAGGCAAGAGAGGCAAGAGGAGCAAGAAAAGACATATCCTTGAACAAGTTTTCAAGCAAAGAAATCAAGGTGGGTGACATTTTTATAATTGAGTAAGTAAGCTATTAAAGTTTCTTTCAAATAAATGGAATTAAATGATTTCCAACTACCTTGAAAATGGGCATTTATTGTTCTTTAAGTTGGTTTGAGAATGTACCATGTGTGTTTGTATATGAATTTTGTAAGTGAATTGTGAAATAATGATAGAAATGCATATGACATAGTCATGCTCATGAAATCAAGTTTCAAAAAATGTGCCATATGGGCAACATGTTTCAAGTTCATGAATTACATGTTTTGTAGATTTGTGGTGGTCTGTTCTGTCTGTCAAGTGCACTTGATTAAAAATGCCTCTCCCGCCTGCCCGCTAGTGGCATGGAGCTCCCTCACGGACTTCCATAAGTTCACGGCTACGCAAGACCATTTTGTAGGATTGCGATAGTACGTTCTGTTCACGGCTACATAGGATTCGTATGGGAAATGTGTAGTACGTTCCATTACGGATCCACCCAAACCATTATGATGTGCTTATGTGTTTACATGTGTTGACAAGTTTAATGAATGTTTAACTGATGTGAATTGTGGTTTTGGTTTGACAAGTTGAGATATAAATGTTTTATGGATTTTATGATAAATTGCTATAATCATGAAGGTTTTTAAGGGATTTTGTTTATTTCCGATTATAAAACTGTTACCCACGAGCATTAAGCTCACCCCCACTCCTTCCCACCCACAGGTGATGAGCAAGTTAGCGAGTGATCGAGATGAGCGTCAAGGCATCACTCCTTTTCGTTCTTTTGATCTTTTGAAAATTAGAATTTGTAAAACAGTGCTTTAGTTATATTTTGAGAAATTATCGTTTTGGAAAGTTTGTATTTTTGATTATGTTGTAAGGTGGCTTAAAATTCCTGCTAAAGCATTGTAAAACTCTTATTTTGATGCGAATGAAATACATATGCATTATGGTTGTTTATGGCTTTTCAAATTTTTACATTACTATTTCAAATTTTTCATAAGGGTAGGATTGTGTTCTGTATTCAAAGGAAAATATGGAATGATCTAGGTAGAGCTGGTTAAAAGTGTCTTTTGGAAGTTGTAGAGGATCTTTCCAGCTTTCCAACGATATAAAGTTTGTAAGTTTTAGATATCGTAGTGGAAAGTTATGATCATTTGAAGTTTGTGTTGCAGCATAGGGTGAACTTTCGGGACAGCTGGATGGATTGGAAAATTTTAACCGTCTTAGAGGCAAAATTCGTTTATGAGGTATTCATGGAAGTTGTAGATCTAGAAGTTTTCTTTAAAACAGTCTAAGAATGACTTTAATCCGATATCTGATATCTGTAGTGAAAGTTATGCCCTTTTGATTGCTTCAGTCTTAATTTTTCGTCTTACTATAACGTCATCTTCGTCTTAGTATGACGTCATCTTCGTCTAAGTATGACGTCAGCTTCGTCTTAGTTTTGTATCTTAGTTTTTTGTCTTAGTATGACATCATCTATGTCATAGTATGACGTCATTTTCGTCTTAGTTTTTCTTCTTAGTATGACGTCATATTCATCTTAGTATGATGTCATCTTTGTCTTAGTTTGACTTTTGCTTTGTCTTAGTTGATTTCTTGTTTCCTTCTTTTGTTCTATTTTTGACCGTATTAGAGGCTGAATCTCACTTTGAGTTTTTCATAAAAGTTGTAGATCTCGATGTTCTATTTCAAATAGTCTAAAAATGAACTCAATCTGACAGCTATAGAAAAAGTTATAGCAATCACGCCAAGATAGGAACAGACTGTTCGAGAGTATAAACATGTTCGACTCTTTCGGGCATAACTTCCTCATCCGACCTCCAAATGAAGTGATTCTTGAAGCAATGAATTCCTAACATTGTTTCCTTTCTCTCCATGAAAATTGGTATCTGTTGAAGTTGATTTGAATAAGTTTATGGAGGGGAAAGTGAGGGGTCAGTTGAGAGAGCATGAGTGGGGTATGTACATGCTTTAGCCTTTTAAGTATATCTTCAGTTGTAGAGCTCCATTTGAGATGATTCTTGCTTCAAAACAAACTAGAGATTTAGAGCTACAATTTCTTTGAAGAGGTTAAGTTGTAATTTTAGTGATTGATTGGTGTGGGCATACCACCGTGTTGGAATGACGATAAATGACTCCCGATGTTGGACTATAAGCACAAGGTTTATGACTTCAGATGTTGGGCTCCACCACCTTGTTGGAATGACGGTAAATGACTCCGGATGTTGGACTATAAGTACAAGGTTTATGACTTCGAACGTTGGGCTCCAGAAATGAGGTCCAACAATAAAAGATGTAAAAACAATATTAATTTTTAATTTTTGATATAAAAAAAACTTTGTAGGTAGAACATAAATGAAAAGCCACCCTACACGACTAATTTGGAGAAGGAAGTTGTTAGAGACCAAAGAATATATTAGAAATAACAACATTTTGATAATTCTCCTGAAGGATTCCATACGAATCTGAACTTGGAATGATATAATTAGTGAAAAAATAAACATATGTTACTATTTTGCCGTTAAAAAACCTATGCTTCCTTAACAATGCTAAATGGGTACCAAGATCAACATTGTACCTTAAGGGAATCACCAAAATTAAGCTGTCTTTTATTTGATTATATCTCTAAATATTAAGTCATCTTTGTTTTTCCTTTGGATGATTGCTAATATCTATTATAGTAATAGATAAGTTCTAATGGTAGCTCCTGAAGTCCATCCCATTTGATCAAATTGAATCTCCACAAACTTGCCAAAACAACTACATTTGCAACTCATTTGATTGAAGATAAATGAGAGTCAGCAAAAAGAAATGGACGGAATGCATACTAGTATTTATACAGAATAGAAGCAATCATTTCAAATGAGGTGCTCAAGGTCTTTACCTTGAATTATTGTTTCTCACCATTTTCGATTGCCAAATGCTTCCAAAACAGGATTGGATTGCAAACAGAAAGGAAAAATCAAAAACTGAAAAAGAGGTTTGATCAATCAAATTATTAAATAAAACATCAATGTAACTTTAAACATACCTCTAAAACTAGCTGCTCCACAGAAAGACCCTCAACAGCAGCCCTATCCCCCCATAAATGCCAAGTTGCAGATAAGCATTTTTGTGCTCTCAGTTTTACCAGCTCCACTTTCTCTATGAACCAAAATCGACTAGCTTGTTCCCTTACTAATCATCTGTCTGTAAGCATAAATTCCAAATTAGGAATGCAATCCAAAATCAACAAGTAGTTTTAAGAGGCAATGTTAGATTTACCTATATGCTGAGTCTGCAAGTGCAAATGGATGTGGACTCAACTCATCAATCGGTACCCCTTTGTACTGTCCCATTACATCTTTGTCATATAAATTTGGAATTCTTCGAAAAGGGTTCACGGCAATCCGTATATTCCCTGTGTAAGTCTGGAATCATCAAATGAGTTTGGCATCATATATGTAAATTAGCACCATACATGAAAAATTCAAAAGAATTCAAGTAAAAAGTTAATTTCTTTTGCATTAGGATCAGATTGCACTGTTAAACGCAACAAATAAAATTTCGCTAGTTATAAGATTTTAAATTACTGTAATGGTATACCTACACTTTTATATAGTGCCCCACAGCTTAAATCTGAATTCATTCAGGAATACACTAGAAAGAGATGCATTTTCAAGACATTCAAGCTAACATATATTTCATTTGCATCATATATACGCTTAAGATTCTGAAGGACCCCAGGCTCAAGCAAATATGTCAACCTTGTCATATCCTCAACACCATACTTAGGAAACTCAGGATCTTTTGGGTACATCTCAGATGCTTCAGTAGCAACCTACCAAGCAAAAGTCAAATTAAATTAGTTACCCTCAGTTTCTTATAAGTGGTCAACAACATACGTGTGTAACGAAAGAAAAGATATTTCTACATAATCATATTCATAAATGCACAAACACATTCAACCCTACTAATTCTTTATATCGACACAATTCAAGAAAGCCATGCAGGTCATCATCAACTAATTGCCTAGTTTTCTACTTAAAAACTAGCTGACACTCTTACATCCAAGTATACAAATAAATAAAGAGATTGTACATGTTTTACCAGTCCAAACTATTAGAGATTTAGTATTATTATATTTAAGTAAAAAGAATTTTATATAAGGGATAAAGTAAAAACTTAATTAGATAGTTTTTAAAAAATGTGGCTTTAAAGAGTGAAGAATTATATAATATATAATAGCTCCAATTCTACTGGGCACCAGAAAATGTCAACAGTCAAACTTCAATAAGAAAGGACTTTCGGGAACCCAATATTGCTAGGGTATTAAATCCAAACAGGAAATAACAACTAAAAAATGATGCTCAAAAGAGGAAAAGGGATAGAGGAATAAGAAAGAAACTATGAGGGCCCAATAAAAACTACTCACCATCTTTCTAGATGTACATTTTATTGTAATTTCTTCGCCATTAACATCCACAACTTCCCCATCTATCTAGACTACCTCAGGATCCTCGACCCAAACAAAAGATCCAACCCCTTAATTGACTGAAACAGCCTGTACGGTTAATGGAATCATCAGTATGTCAATTACAAAATCTAGCAATCTTAATCTTCAGGTGAAACACATTCATCTAATTGACATTTAACCCTCCCAAACTTAAGAATTCAAACTAAGTCTGCCTCTTACTTTTGTTGATAGTTTTATTAGCGAAAACATGTTATTAACTGGTGGTGCAAAGCATAACAAGTGCACAGATATGCCTCAAGACCATACAAAAATAAGAAGGGGGAAAAAAAGGAGAAGAAGAAACTTGGGTCTATATTAGTTTAATAAGGAGGTTCAATGTTACATAGAGAATTCCTTATATCCAATTTCTGAGGACGAGAGCCTGGCAATCTGATAAAAACAATTAATATAAAAAAAAGTGAATAACAAAATTGGAGCAATAAACATAGAAATGGTTCAAATTTTTTAATCAATCTCATATCATGCCATCCCATTATATAGCTACTTTAGCATGTATAACCAATTACTTGGCTCCCCATTAGAAAATTTCATTGAGACAAAAGTAGGAAACTATGACCAAAAATTCTTGATGAGCTCATCGATCATATAAATGATGATATTCTTTTGAGGTCACAAGCATTCATTCCATGACAGAACACGAAGATGATTGCTTAAAAATTCCCTTCTTTAATAAAAATGTCAAACAAGATTGGGAAACTAAGAAGTAAAAAGCACCATATTGAGCAAAGAATCGATCAGATTTTGATCCAAAACAAGAAATTAGAATCTTGGATCCCTTTACGTGTCTAATGATAATGAAACCATTTATAGATTCATCGATTCCAACAAAATGTCCTTAGAAAGAGCCAATCTTCAACCCAAAATCTCGTAAGAGAGCTTCAATCTTCCTCTTCTCTCTTTCTTTATAGTCCCAAATAATAGAGACTAAAAATAATGTGGGTTTCTCCAAATGCATGGATATGTATGTCAGTATATCTCCTTTTGACAAGCGAAGGGGGTGGGAGAGGTCACATGATTTATAGTAAGTTCTTTCGTGATATTTTTACAATATGACTTTTATATAGTAAGTCATAATGGGTTTTTTCTTATTTTATAGATGTATTTTACCTATTATTGTCTTATCTCTTTGGTTAATACATTATGAAATAAAACTTGAATTTCTTTCATTTATTTAGTACTCTTTTAACTTTTTTTATTGTATAAATACAATAATTAAAAATGTTGAATTGTTTTCAATAAATTTCGTTAGGAAAGATTTTGTACCTTTTCTTAATTTCGTTAGGAAAGATTTCGTACCTTTTCTTAATTATATTTGGAGAATTATTTAATGATCGGATATTTCAATTTTGATAACAAATACATTTATTAGAAAAAGGCGACATTTGTACTTTATAGAATGAGATTATTATTAAAATAATTTCTATAACTACTAAATCCAAAGTAGTTTATATCATAAAGTCTTATAACTAGATAGTTACAACACATCCAAAATTAGTTCATTCTATTCATTTCTTTGTGACATCTTATATGAGACTTTTGTTGGACAACTTTGTCCTTACCCATAAATATTAAATATTAAATATTTATATGATGAGAACTAAAACTTTTAGTTGGGCAACTTGGTTAATAACTCTTGATATTTGCTAGCCAAAGAAAAACCATTTTTAAAGAGAAGAATTTGACCGAAATAAAACAATATTAATGTTTAATATTTGATATAAAAAAACCTTGCTAGGTAGAACATAAATGAAAAGTCACTGCGCACGACTAATTTGGAGAAGGAAATTGTTAGAGAACAAACAATATATTAGAGAACACTAAATAAAATAGCTATTTTGTTAAATAAAACCCCAAAGGGTATGATTTCAATACCATCACAGCAATATTACTATATGAAATGAACAAATATTCAAAAACAACCAGAGTTGACAATTAAAAGCTTAAAAGTTTGCATATTTGGTTTAAGCCAAATATGATATATCAACACCTGTATTAAGGTTATTGCCTTAGTTAAGAAAGCAAATGCAAGCATTGAAGGGTACTGACTATCACATGGAAGAGGTTTGTAGTAAGAAAATAAAGGATGTAACAACATTTAGATAATTCTCCTGAAGGATTTCACAAGAATCTGAACTTGGAATGATATAATTATTAGAAAAATAATCATATGTTGCTACTTTTCCATTAAAAACCTATGCTTCCTTAACAATGCTAAATGGATGCCAAGATCAACATTGTACTTCAAGGGAATCACCAAAATTAAACTCTCTTTTATTTGATTATATCTCTAAATATTAAGTGATCTTGCTAGTTTTATTGAACCCATATGTTTGTATAAGCCTATAGAATTAAAGAGGAGATTCAATTATATGCGAATACATGTTCTCATCAATAGCCAAAATAATCTCCCTAAAACATTTCCCTTGATGCGATTAGATGATAAGGATAGGCTAGTCGAGGATGAGGTTAAAGTTTGCTACTTCTAGTGATTTGACATATCTTCTCAAGCAAAAGCTTGGCACCTTGTAAAAAGTTCTTAATAGGTGAACTAAAAAAGATAGCGAATTAGGGATCAAATGGTAATAGACTTGCTAAAGGGGAAGACAAAGAGGAGTCAACCAATAAGAAGAATGAATCAATTGAAGAAGAAGACTTTGTGAGAGTACATGACGTAATTTCTAAGCCTTAAATAGTAATTAGTTCAACTTCTGTCCAAGTCTTGCTCAATCCTGAAACTATTCTCCGTCTAAAGGAGGATACTGTAGGTTCTTTAGCTAATGGAAAAAGGAGTGATCAAGTAACTACTCTAGAAACACAACAAATTTATGCTCCCTTGAATTCCATCCTTACAAAAATAATACTCCCAAATGTGACTTATAATCAATAAGTTTAAGGTAAGGAGGCAAAGGCTTCATCCTCTGTTAAGGAATTTGAAAGTTCCTTTAGAAGGAAATCTAAAAGGAAGCACAAGGGTACTCTTCGTAAATACCTTTAATGTTTATTTTGTTACGAACATCTATATGAGCATGATATAGAAGTATCCCTCTTTGACCTTAAGTCGCACATAGCCCTTAAACCAGATGGAATGAATGCATTCTTCTTTTAAAGACATGACATCACAATAAATCATTTATTATAACATTTGTTCTTAGGTTATTTCAACAAGGAACAATGTCAAAAGAGATTAATAAAACTTTTATTTTCCTTATACCCAAGGTCCAATCCCCTAATTACATCCGGGATTTTATGTTCATTTCTTATTATAACATTAGGTATAAGTCATCTCTAAGCTCCTAGCAAATAGACTTCCATAAAACTTTAAATTTTATTAATTAGAACTTCGTTTTACACACTCTTAGATTTTTTAGTTTTCCTTATATGTATGTTAGATAGATTGAGTGATGTTTAACCCCCTTTTCATATAACATCTTGATTAATCGAGAGCCCATAAGGATTTTTAAGGGAGCTAGAGGATTAAGATAGAGAGATCCCCAGTCTTTTTTATCTCTTCACACTTAGTATGGAGGTGCTTATAAGATTGCTAAAAGTAGTAATAAACTAAGAGTAATGCTTTAAATATCACTCTAAATATATGAAAATAGGTGTATGTAGCCTTAATTTGATAGATTATCTAATATTGTTTAGGGCAAAATCTAGTTCATTAGCATGCTCCTTTTAGCATTGAACATTTCAAGCTGATGATAAGTCTCTCCCATTATCAAGGAGAAGAATCAGTTGGTAGTCTCGAAGAGTGCTTAACATTTTTCTAGCTGACTTAGCAATTTAACTAGTTTAAAGCTTGTGGATCCTCTTATCATCTACCTTGACATTCTTATTTCTATTAAGAAACCAACTTTTTAAGATTTCAAACCTCTTATTGATATAATTCAGAGGATAACATCAAATTGTCATAACAAAAACCTTATATTAGGATGTAGAGAGTTCAATTAATAAATTCAATGTTAAGTAACTTGAATGTATATTCGTTATCTTATGTTTTCTTCCTTTTAAACATCATTAATGACATCGAGAGGATCATGAGAGAACTCCTTTGGTCAGGTGACATGAATAGGCTTTTATCAAAAGTTAAATGGAACAAGCTTTGTTTCCCGGAGGATAAGGGTGCCTTAGAATTTTGTCTATTAGAACCACTAGCAATGTTCTTATGATTAAGAGAATCTAGAGGTTATTGTAGACAAATAAGCTCTTTAAGGCGGTAAGATTGGTGTTCTAATAGATGATTGGATGGACACTCATTTTCCTTCTTTAGTATGTCCATAGAGTATTAATTAGATAATACGACAGTATCATTGCAAATAAGGCTACAATTAGAAGAAGGGCTTAAAATAGCTTCAGGGATCTTTAAGTTGCCTAGTTCTTCTCTGATAAATCAAAATTTGACTATTTCTTTAAGTGGATCAAGATGGAAATTAGCAAATTACTAAAGCTTTCTAAGTTACTCCCCATTCATACCCTTGTCTAGATATGCACCATTTGTAAGTCCATACAAAGGTTGTGTTCTTTATTGAAAGCCTAGTTTTCCTATTTGAGTGTATATTTCTATAGTGGTTTGGGCATTATATAGATACTCTTAAACTGCTACATGTAGTATGTGAAACCATGATTTTGGTTAATAGATTAATGAATCTTTTTAATCTCTTCTTTGACCCCTATAAGTGAACACATTAGAGTAGGCACTCTTCTGAAAAAGTTAGTAAGAATTTATGTAAGATGCTTATTAGGGATTATACACCTAAGGTTGGCTGACATAAGTGAACACATTAGAGTAGGCACTCTTTTTAGTGTCCTATTACTTCAGCCATCTAATATAGAATCCAACACATATACAATTTTATGGCTCCCTCATCTAACTAGCTTGAGCTAATCTAGGGTTAGAGTCTTAAGCCAGAAAATGTTACAGGTGAATTTATTGCCTTTAAGTTCTCCTTAAGCATAAAAATTCACCAGTGGAGGGGAAGAACCAAGCCATCTTTCAATGTAAAACAATTTAATTACACTTCATTTTAATAGATCTGATCAAATCCACATGAGAGCAACTGATAATTCATCTTAAGTTGAATCAATCCACGCTACATATTTGGTTATTACTTGTTGATTACAAATTGCTAAAATTGTAATTTGCACTGCCTTGATGGATATAAGAGGAGCTAAATCCTCTAGTGTGAATTTATAATGGGATGATTATATGATAGAATGAGGCTAAGCTATATTATGCTTATTAGAATTTATATGATTATGATATGTTGTTCGAGTCAGATTTTTATGGCTTATTGCAAATTTAGACAAACCTAAATTTAAACAAATTTGAGAAGAGATCTATTGGAGTAAACCTATTTTTATGTTAATGAATTTTTATAGAATTTTAGACTTAATTACAAAGAAAGAAAACTTGATTGTAGCGAAATATGTCAAATTTCTTCGCACTGTTTCTTCAAATTTCTTGTTCTTATGTTAGGTAAAATTTTTATCTCATACATTTCTTGAGAATTTATGAAAAATAGAAAGGCACTTTTATCATCCTGCCATTAAATCAAACTCTCCCATATATGTACTTCTCTTCACTGTAACTATGATTATGCAATCATTGATTTAGCTAATGGATGGACTTCAACTGTATAACAATTGAGGTAATGAAATATTTCTAAATACCTATCTTTTGTTATTTTATTTTATAAATTTTCATTCAAAAACAAGAATGCATTTGAATTAATAGTGATTACCTGGGCACCACATATAGTGGAAGTTGAACCTAACACCTCAAAACAAGTTGAGGTCTCCGTAGAGCCAAAGACCAGCTGCCTTAAACTATGCACTATAATTACCATCAATGATCAAAGATACTAGAACCACCCTTATTTCATGTTAACATGAGTTCATTCTTTTTACTTCCTCAACTATAAAATAGAGGAGCATCTCACTAGGGTAGAAGATTACTAGCATTTTTTTAATCTTAGTAGGTATTAAACTCAAAAGTACAGTCTCTCTATATGTAAGGGTAAGGTTGAGTACTATCAGATCTCTCCAAATCTTGTTTTATTTTGGGACTTCAGACTGGGTGTGATGATGAGGTATTCAACTTAAAAGTCAAAACTATGTTACTTTTAACAGGGAATCCCTTAGGTGACTACCTCAAGATCTTACGACCCTAATTGGGTAATGTTTAAAGATGAGAGATAATAGACGGGTATAAAATGCCACCGTTTTATTTGATCTTCCTCTATTGTTTGTAATGTCATCATTTCTTATCATGTTTGGTTATAGTGAATCTGCATTGTTGTACTGTGTACTTAACGTGGTTGTATTGAATTGTTGTTGTAGCAAAGTTCTACTCTCCAAACATCGTACCCTTAAATTTTATTTATCATTAATGAATTTTTTAATTTTATAAAAAAATGGGAATCGAAGGAAATAGGACATTAATATACATAATGCAAAAGCAAAAGTTTACACATATAATCAAATCATTTTACTAGAGAAGTTAATTCACATGTTGCACGTCTGTACATGTAAATGGGGAGTTGTGATGGTCTTGAAATCAACTCGTCCACAAATGAACATTCAGAATATTCATTCCTATATAAATGGTGGTCCTTAGTGAGAGTTAGCATTTAAAAAATGAGTCAGGAAGCTAAAAGGAAAACATAGAATCCATCCACGCCCCTTCAACTATGAGGAAAGCCTAAAGGATTTCTACACTTCTAATTGAATAATATTACATGTGGGGCGAGGTATGGAGACCATAAAAGAATGGAAAAGAAGACAATGAATTTACAATTTGGAAATGAACTAATGTTAAACTTCTAGCTTAATATTGGCAAGACAATGGTAAGGATAAACATTGTTCCAAGAGATGTGGCCTTAATCCTGTAAAAATTCAAAGCCTGGATTCTCTAGAAGCGCTTTAGGTGCTTTTACATCTAAAAAATCAATTTCTTGGATGGAACCAAAAATGTCATCAATTGAGAAAGGAATGCTGCACTAAGAGGAATTTTGATTAAAATTTAGACATCATATTTACTTAGAAATAAGAATCACTCAAAAAACACAACAAAGAGGAGAGAGTATTGAAAGGGATATAAGTTTTGACGTTTACCTGGAATCTTCTTCCAGCACATAAGAGCTTCTGTCATCATCATTCGAATCATCCATAATTATATTTTTCGTGCTTGAAATGACTTGTACAAAAATTGAACGTATAGACATAAAATCAATCCTCTAACCCTGGCCAAAAAAAAGGTTAGAAAGATATTAAAATTTATATTTTCCTTACATCTGGTGATACACTTTCCTTATCAACATCATCATCGTTATATATGGTGCATAGTCTATAAAGTTGTTAGACACTTAAGGCCTAAAAACATAGAGAAGTTACATTTCATTAATTGAAAGTTGACCTAACATTTACGTGCAAGAATGAAGACCTGATATTTTGGCAATTCATTAACTCTTCATAGTAATAAAATTATTTTGAATATATTGAACTATAGCAAAATATCACACAATTTGTTCATTTGTAAAATTATATCTCATAATCTATAGAAACACATATTTGGGAATTCTACTGTTAACCCTTTTAATGGCACAACTTAACTGTACTAAATTGTTATGTAATAAAAAATTGTACATGTAGTCCTTAGCATA
>JANKYE010399356.1:0-12793 GCA_032467995.1 Erythroxylum dillonii
TACCGGGAAATGTCATGAATGCATGTACAGGCATTTACATGTGCAAAATTTCACTATTTACATATATGTATGCATGAACATATCAAGACAATTTTTAAGCACTCATAACCCGTTCCAAATTACAATTCTACCCTTCCCATCGGTTATGGGATGTTACACTGTCAATCAATGCACTTACTCTCATGAATGGTTTGAAAATTAATCTCTCATATTGAGCAAATAAGTTGGTATTGTGAAATTTAGTAACTGATTAACAACAAGTGTAGGTTGAGGTGGTTTGGATTGCCTTAATGGCTATCAGGATGTGACTTCTTTTCCTCTTCCCAGGCACTTCCTTTTCCTAATGCTAGCATTATGTGTTTGTCCTCTTCATTATTATTTCTTGAAATATGAAAATAAACAAATTGTCCAAACAAGAGGGTACAACCCATTTTAATTAAATCATGAGAAAACAGACACCTTAATCTAATCACACAATTTAGTAATCACAAATTGGTAATAAAAACATGAATGAATACAATAAATCACATTTTAATATGTGAAATTAAAAAATATGGATTTTAATGGCATTAGCATACCCAATTATTCAATTAAAACTAATTTAAACAAGTAAGGTTGTCCTAACTAACTTAAAAAAACCCCATAGAAGTGATTGACGAGTCTTATTTCTCCTTAATTGATTCAGCCAACAAAAAAATATCATCAACAAACCTTAAGACTTACCTTAATCCATTGAAACTTTAAGAAAAATGAGTTGGGTGGTTAGGTTTGTCACTAAAGAAGTAGTGGTATAAATCACCCAAAGGGGAGGAACAAGAAAGAAAATGAAAAGTAAGTGTTCTTGTTGTTTATTGAGGGATTTTAAAGAAATCTAATACAACAAGAGTGGTAACACAGGCTTTGATCAACCCCATATTGCCCAATTTAGGTTTAATTATTAAAAAGCATGGGCATATTAGGCTTTAATGTAGGCGTGTAGGGTTATGTAACACATATAATGCAAAGCATATTAGGATAGGCTGAATACAAGCTTGAACTCAGGCTTGTTTGTAAACCATGTTCTCAATCAAAACAAGATGAGCAAATACATAGGTTTGTTGGTCTTAATATGACCATGTAGACACCAAAATGCTTTAGAAATTAACAAAGGAAGAAACATGGGCATGTGGCTATTCATATATATGATTGAAATGTTAAAGTATTTTTTACAAGGCCATTATAGAAGCATATTATTGGACATATATCTTTTTGTAACTTCAAAGAAATAAAAGAAAAGGAATAATTAAGGTATATAATCAAAAATACAGATATGTTCTTGATATTGTAAATTTCTATTTCTCAAATCAGTTACCTAAATTACATATATGGGCATGTTTAAGCTAGTGTAGATCACTTATGATGCTATTTTGAAAACACGGTCACTAACACGACCATGTTTATGATCTTATAACTTTCTATAACTTTTAAAACAACTTATCTTCTTATGAAACATAGCCATGTTGCACCTTTGATTGTGCATGCCAAAGAATATCACTATTAATATAAGTGTATTCAGGATCATTTAACTTTATGTAACTTTTATAATTTAGTCAGATTTCCATCTTTCTTCAAATCTGTAAAGCAACAAATATACCCAAGGCATGAAAGATGAAACATAAAACCCAAATTACACAAAACTTAAACAAAAAAATTTTATACTAAACCATAAGATTAATATAAATATGAATTAAAATACAAAATTAAAAACTCATAAACCATTAAATAAAAATTAAATTAAAAATTTACTAAATAAACTTAGGTTGTCTCCTAAGAAGTGCTTGTTTAACATCATTAGCACGATTTTTACTAATCTTTGTATTGAATATTGAATCCCTCTATATCATGGTCGTCAAAATCTCCTATGAGGTAATACTTCAACTGATAGCCATTTACTTGAACATACCTTTTTCTAAATGTAATACTTCCATGGTGCAATACGGAAAAACTTGCTTAGCTACAATGGATCTATACCATCTAGACTTTAGATTGCTTGAAAATAAATTAAGTTAGGAGTTATATAAGAGAATTTGAATCGTTTAATCTTCCTATTATGATTTCTATTAATCTACTCTTCATATAAATTTATATTCTCGTAAGCCATCATACATCATTCTTTTAAGTCATGCACTTAGGGTTTCCTCTTCTTACCTCTATTAATCTTTTCAAACTCTTACTTCTGCTCCACAGAATCGTTAGACTTAAGATAGAAATTTTTTCTTAACTCTTATAAGGTTAGCTTTCTTCTCCTTATCTTGAATCAGGCGTAACTATGGCAAGTCATTATAGACAATTTCTCGTATATAATCTAAAATGACAGCATCAATAGCATGAAGAAAATAACAAGTATCATCTTATTCAAGAGAATGCTACATATCATTAGACATTTTAAATGTTACCTCTTCATCTCTAACCTTGAACACCAATTTACCATCATTAACATCAATTATATCCCTATAGAGGCATTGAATTACTTATTTTCACCATAAAGTTATAGGAGAAGGTAATTGAGAAGAGATTAGGAAGCTTCTATCTCAAAAAACCAATTTGGCTTCATACTCAAAAGGTCCACAACAGAAGCTTTACATCCCCTTAAAAGAGTAATAAAATATTACAGGGAAAGACATCGTAATCTATGCATGGTTGTTATTGATTTAGAGAAGGCGTATGAAAGAGTATCTAAGGAAATCATGCGGAGATGTTTAGAAGCTAAAGGTTTCTCTATAACATATATATTGGTTATTAGGGATATGTAGGAAAGTGTAAAAACTAGAGTAAGGACAATAGGCACTGATACGAAGCATTTTTCTATCAATATTGGGCTACATCAGTGCTCCTCTTTGAGCCCCTTTTTGTTTGGAATAGTCATAGATGAGCTCAATAAGAATATTTAAGGGGATTTGCTTTGGTGTATATTATTTGCTGATGACATTGTTTTAGTGGATGAGACAAAAAAAGGGTATCAATGTGAAACTTGAACTATGGAGAGATGCGTTAGAGTCGAAAGGCTTTAATTAAGTAGGAATAAGAATAAGTACATAGAATATAACTTTTTGGGACATAGGGTAGATAAATAATTATTCCAATATTTTGTAGAAAATCATCAAGGGACACGTTAAGGGATCAACAAAAGTAAGAATGAAGGCAAGAGTAAAGAAGAAGTTCAAAATAAAAGAAGAGGACTGTTTTTATGACACATTTTGCAATGCTGAAGAAGGGATCAATCATATTGCTATGAAAATTAAAAGACTCATAAAGAAGAGTTTATTGGGAAGAAACTCAACCAAAAGTTTATTTGCAAATTATGGCATTATGGACTAGTAAATTGGATCTTTTTTTAATATATGTGGCAAGGATACGACTTTATTAGATTATTTGATAGGTTTATTTCTTGCTATAGTTGGTATTGTTTTGCATTTTTAATTCTTGTAGCTTTGTTTTATTATAGTTAAAGATGATAAGAAAAACACTTATAAGCTTAAGGAGAAACTTTAAAGAGCTTCAATAAGGAACCTAGAGACTCAAATTGGCCAATTGAAAAAAAATATACCTAAGTGGCCATAAGGGAAATTATCTAATGATATTATACCTAATCCTAAAGATCAGCTAAGGCAATTACCTTAAAGAGTAGGAATGAGTTGACTAATGATGTGAAAGAATAAGACAATAAAAAGGTTGCTAAACAAGAAAGTGAAAAGGAAAAGGATAGCAGAGTAAAGGCAATAGTGAGAGAACATCGACCAATGATTCCTTGCCTTACAAGGTTAATACAAGAATATTGCTAAGATAGAAAAAGATGAAAGCTAGACTAACCCTCTAAAATATTTTAAGGAGTTTTGTTATCTCTTGTATTGATTATGACGTATTAAAAAATAAGGAATTATTGGATTAGCGTGTAGTATTAATATAATTTCTTTTAATATGCTAACAAAACTAGGGCTTGGTGAATTGATACCTACTAAGTGAGTAATGAAATTTGTTGATAACTCAATTAGACACTCTAAAGGTATTAAGGAGAATGACTTATATTTATAAGTATACATTATCAACTAAATTTTATATCCTAGATATGGAAGAGGATAATAATGAATCTTTAATCTTATTTGGGCCTTTCCTTGTAATATAAAGTGTAATCATAGATGCTAGGAAGGTTAAATAACCCTTAGAGTTAAAGTTAATGATGACTTGGGCCAAGCTAATGTTTCAAGTTTTTGCAAGAAATCATCATACATGGAGTAAAGGTTCCAAGAAAGAAAAGGGAAAAGCAAAAGGGACAAAGACGAGACAAGAGCAAAGAAGAGAGAAGGAGAAGTTTCACTTGGCGTATTTATCAATCAAGAAGAAATGAGCATTAAGGATAATGTTCCAACAATAAATCAAGTTTTAGAAAACATTTAAGCTAAAAGTCTTCTAAAGAAGCGCTAATTAAACTTATTTTAAGAATTTTAATTTCCTCTAAAATTATTTGAAATATTGGATAATTAATTTTGATTTTTGTTTCATAATTTTTTGTATTTGTTTTGATTAGAAGTTTATAGTTCTGTATTTATTTATGGTTATTCTTTGATTCATGTTTTTTAAGTTAGCTTCTTTTTTAGTTAAGACATAAAGGAAAGCTAGTAAATTCTTGAGGAAATTATTGAAGGAGTAATTTGTTGGACCCTGAACTTTTCTTAAAAGTTAAAACTATCAAATGAGAAATTTTGGCGATTAGTAATGTGTAAAGAACAAATGAATTACATTTTTTTGAATTAGAAATGATAGACAAAAGTAAAGTAGTGGATGAGAAATATGGATAGATTCTTGTTTTTCTTTGGTGTTTTTGGTAGATAAGAGATTTTAAAATGAGAAGAATTAAGGTGAAAGTTAGAAGTAAAAAGAAAGCAAAAATGAAGTTGAATTTGTGTAGTAAGTTGATGAAGGATATGTATATATGTGTTTGTTCTATTATTAGTGTTCAAAATTAACCATGGATTATAATTTCTTTATGGTTGATATTGATTTGAAATGGAGTTGAGAATGAGGAGTAAATGAAGTAGAAAAGGTGATCTTAGTATGAGTTGTGTTAAGGACAGATTTTGAAACAAATTGGTAGTTGATCTGGAAAATGTTCACTGAATATGCTTCAATCTTTTAGCCACAACTTTTTCGCTAGTTATCCAAACGAGATGATTTTTAACTTTGATTAAACTAGAAATATATGGCTACATTTTTTATGAAAACACACAATTTAAATTATGTCTTTAAGAATCTCAAAATTCGTCATCAAGTTGAGAACTGGGTGCAGTACATTGGTGGAGGAATGTAAAGATCATATTCTGACTTCAGGGGAAATTTTGGATTGATCTAGAGAGATTTAGACAAAGTCATCTTCTAGAAAGTTGTAAGTATTTCTTTCATCTTTCGAATGGTATATAGTATGAGAATTTTGGACATTGGAGTTGAAAGTTATGGTCTTTACAAGTGGAGATGCTCAGGAGTATAGATAGTATCGTCTGTGATGATATAGTCTGTGATGATGTCATATCACCTGTAAAACGTATCGCCTGTGATGACATCATATCGTGTATGTTTGACTTCTGCTTCTTCTATGTATGAACTTCTGTATACTATCGTTTGGTCCATTTTTTGCCCCTCAGATGATATAATTTGTCTTCAAAGTCTTCATGAAAGTTGTAGATATTAAATTCCTCTTTCAAACCATCTAAAGAACACCTTAATATGATATCTCTAGGGAAAGTTACGGCAATTTTCCCAATCTTGAATCATCTGATGATGTCATATCATCTAATGATGACATTATATCGTCTGGTCTATTTTTGACCCTTCAGATGATAGAATCTATCATTGAGGTCTTCATAAAAGTTGTAGATCTTGAAGTTCTATTTCAAACCGTTCAAAGAAAAGCTTAATCCTATATCCGTAGGGAAAGTTATGGCCATTTTTCTAATCTTGTATTGTCTGATGATGCCATATCGTCTGGTTTATTTTTAACCCCTTATATGATAGAATTTGTCTTCGTGACCTTCATCAAAGTTGTATATCTTGATGTTTTCTTGTAAACCATACAAAGAACAACTTAATTTGATATTTTTAGGGAAAGTTATGGAAATTTTCTCAATCTTGTATCATCTGATGACGTCATATCATCTAGTGAAGACATCATATTGTCTGTCCTATTTTTGACCCTATAGATGATGGAATTTGTCTTCTAGATCCTCATGAAAGTTGTATATCTTTAAGTGTTCTTTCAAATAGTTTAAGAATGACCTTGATCTGACATCTCTAGTGAAAGGTATGCCAATTGTACCAAGATAGGTTCAATATGATTGAGGACCAAATCTTGTTTGATTCTTTCAGCCATAATTTTGTTATCCGACCTCCAATTGAAGTGATTCTTGAACCTATAGACTCCTAACACATTTCTTTTTTACTTCTACAAAAAAAGTTATAGATTTTGGTATTGATTCAAAAAAGAGTGATTGAATCAAAGTAAGGGTATCGATTGGAAGAGTGTGAATTGGATGTTTTACTAAACATACTTTGGTATTTTGATGATTTCTGGATCGGTAGATCTTCAAATGAGATGATTCTTATTTGAAAATAAACTAGAGACATGGAGCTACAAATGGTATGAAGAAATAGAAATCAAGTCAGTCTTTAAGACTTTCAATTTTTGGATGAAATTTGGGTATAATATACTGTTTCAATCTAACAACAGTCTGAAATGTTTGGGCAATACTTTCAGATTTTTAAACCAAATTGAATGATTTTGGGTGTCATTAAAACTTAAGACAATGAGGAACATTTTTCTAGAAGAAAGTGTTATGTCAGAATGTTCAAGGGTACTTTAGGCAAGACACTTAAGCACAAAAGACATAAGGCATAAATGGAAGCGCAAATGAGTTTTTGGACTCATTAAGGGCATAATTGGTAGAATAAGTGTTGTCTTGCTTTTTAAGAAGAGAGAAGGCAAAAATTGAAAAGAAAAAGACTAAGTGTCATGAAGAAGAGAGAGAAATACCAAGAGAAGAAGAGAAGGAGAGAAATAAGAGAAACAAGCTAGGGTTTAATTTTTCTTAGTCTTCAAGAGAGATTTTAGAGATGTTCAACAAGAGAAAAAAGTAGAGGAAGAAAAGAGCTTCCCTTTGAGCTAAAGATCTCTTCATTTGTTGAAGAACGAAGGTAAGATCATTTTAAATCTTTTGAATTTTTGGAAGGATTTTAGTTCATGGAGTTTAGAAAATACTTGGGTTTAAGTATTCTAAAACCAATTTTAGTGATTGTGCTTTGAGAGATTTTCAATTGAAAACCCTATTGAGTGGGATTTTTGTTATTATATAAAGGGATCAAAAGAGGCAAAAGGAACAAGAGAAGAAGCATTTTGAGCAAGTTTATAATGAAGGAAAACAAGGTAGGAACATGTTTATAATAGAGTAAATAAGCCACTAATGTCTTCTTTGAATCAAAGAAGTTTAATAATTTCAATTGCATCATAAATGTGCATTTATGGCTCTTTAAATGATTTGAGAAAGTGCTACATATTTTGTATATAAATTTGTTTGATTTATGAAAATGATTTTGAAAGGATATCAAGCTTAAGAAATCGAGTTTTCGAAATGTGCCTTTTTGGGTAATATGTTTTACAAGTCATGAAATACATGTTATGTGAGTTTGTGGTGGTCTCCTAAGTTAAGTCAAGTTCACTTTCACAAAAGGCTTCTCTCGCCTGCCCGCTAGTAGCATGGAGCTCCTTGATGGACTCCCATAAGTTCACGACTATGCAAGACTATTATATGGAAATGCGTAGTACATTTTGTTTTTAGACGGAACCATTTTGATATGTTTATGTGCTCATGACAAGAGTGATGCATACATAATTTACATATCCCAAACCATTCTGATGTGCTTATGTATTTATGTTATGTAAACAAGTTTAATGCATTCATGTTTTGTAGTTTGAGATTTCGATTACATGATGAGAATTTTAGAAACAAGTGCTTTATGGATTTCAAAAAGAGTTTTCTATAACAAGTGAACGTTTCAAAGGTTTTGCTTATTTTCCGTTATAAACTGTTACATATGAGCTTCAAGCTCACCCCCCTTTCTGTCTCATATTTAGATGATAGCTAAGAGATCAAGTGATCAAGAGTCTAAGGGAATTATTTCAATTTGCTATTTTTTATTTTGTAATAAGCCAATAATGTGGCTTTTGATATGTAAATAAAATTTTTCAAACTCTTTTTCTTTAGTAATGAAATGAGAGAATGAAGTAGTTTTGGTTGTGTATGTTCATATTGACTTCCTTGTAAAATGGTTAAGTTGAAGTAATAAGTTTGTTTTGATGTTTGATTGTCGTGGGGACACCACCCTTGTGAGATGATGCCTAATAAGGGTTCATGGAAATAACCCTATAGGATAATACGCTCAAGTATTATGGTATTCTAAACAAGTTAGGTTTCGAAAATGGGATCTAACATTTATGGTATCAGAGCAAGAGTTGGGTTTCGAAAATAGGATCCAATAGTTGTGATATTAGAGCCCAGAATTAGAATCTTACATAGGTAACTTTCGAAATATGTGTCCATCGCAAGAGCGATTGTTAAGAGTTCTGGCTAATAGAATTAGTGAGAAGAATAATGATCTATCAGAATGTGAGAAAATGAAAGTTTGAGGATATTTAAAAATAAGAAATATTACGTAGCCCGATATATTAGACATAGATTCAGTAATTGTGATTAGTTAGTGAGTATGATGACAAAATTTTGATGTAGATATATACTTGAATTGATATGTATATGAAAAGGTTTTCCTAAATTGACTTAGAAATAAATAGAGACATAGGTGGAAATGACAAGATTTAAGGTGTAAAAGTAAAGAGGAATTGAAAGGTTGAACTAGGAATTAAAAATGATTTCTTAATTGGTGTGATAAGAGTTATGATCTGGTAGAAGATTATGTTAGTGAATTTGATATCAGAATGTTAAGATGGCCATGCGTTTGTGATTCTAAATTAATTAAGAACGTACGAATGGAAAGTGAAACAAATGATAGTGATATATGTAGAAGTTCTCAAGGTTATGTCGACCATTTATTATGAGTACATATCTAATAATGTGGTTACATTAGTGAATAATGTGATTGAATGCATACAAGATCTATACATAGATATGGTGTAAGAGATAATATATGATTCCTATAGCTAAAATCATGAGATGAGTCAGAGTAACACGATGGAAGTATGATGTAGGTGATTATGTCGAAAAGATAACTACTATGGAGAAAATCATTCCAAAAAGGTAAGTTAATTTGGAAATTGAAAGAAACTAGAGATGTATTGGGAAACTAATTAAGATCGTAGGATATTTGAATAAGCAACTAAATCGAGTATTTTTGCTGAAATTAGCAGTTTGGAAGAAATTATTTGAGTGAAAGAGTTACTTGGGAGACTGAGAAAAACATAAGACCGCATTACCTCCAATTTTTTGATCACTTAGGTAAGAATTTCGAGGACAAAATTCTTTAAGGGGGGAGAATTATTAGACCCTGAACTTTTCTTGGAAGTTAAAACTATTAAATGAGAAATTTTGGCGATTGGTCATGAGTAAAGAACAAATGAATGAAAATATTTTGAACTAGAAATGATAGAAAAAAGTAAATTAGTGAATAATAAATGTGGATAGATTCTTGTTTTGCGTTGGTGTTTTTGTTGGATAAAAGATTTTAAAATTGGAAGAGTTAAGGAGAAAGTTAGAAGTAAAATGAAAGCAAAAATGAAATTGAATTTGTGTAGTAAGTTGACGATGGATATGTATATATGTGTATGTTATGTTATTAGTGTTCATGATTAATCATGGATTATAATTTCTTTATGGATGATATTGATTTGAAATGTAGTTGAGAATGAGGAGTAAATGAAGTAGAATAGGTGATCTTGGTATGAGTTGTGTTAAGGAAAGATTTTGAAACAAATTGGTAGTTGATCTAGAAAATGTTCACTAAGTATGCTTCAGTCTTTTAGCCAAAACTTTTTTACTAGTTATCCAAACGAGATGATTCTTAATTTGGATTAAACCAGAAATATATAGCTACATTTCTTATGAAGACATCGAATTTAAATTATGTCTTTAAAAATCTCAAAATTTGTCATGAAGTTAAGAACGGGTTGCAGTACATTAACGGACGAATGTAAAGTTCATGTTCTGTCTTCAAGGGAAATTCTAGATTGATCTAGAGAGATTTAGACAAAGTTATCTTTATAAATTGTAGATCTTTCTTTTATCTTTCCAACGGTATATCGTATGAGAATTTTAGACATTGGAGTTGAAAGTTATGGTCTTTATAAGTAGAGATGTACAAGAGTCTAGATAGTATCGTCTGTGATGACATCATATCGTCTAAAATGATTTCATATCGTCTGTAAAAATGTATCATCTGTGATGACATCATATCGTCTGTAAAATGTATCGTCTGTGATGACGTCATATCGTCTAAGTTTGACTTCTGCTTCTTCTATGTTTGACCTTTTGTACACTATAATCTGGTCAATTTTTAACCCCTCAGATGATATAATATGTCTTCAAAGTCTTCATAAAAGTTGAAGATATTGAAGTCCTCTTTCAATTCATCTAAAGAACACCTTAATCCTATATCTATAGGGAAAGTTATGGCAATTTTTCCAATCTTATATTGTTTGATGACATCATATCATTTAGTGATGATGTCATATAGTCTGGTCTATTTTTGACCCTTCAGATGATAGAATTTGTCTTTTAGGTCTTCATAAAAGTTATATATATATAGAAGTACTATTTGAAACCATTCAAATAAAACCTTAATCCTATATCTGTAGGAAAGTTATGGCAATTTTCCCAATCTTGTATCGTCTGATGACGTCATATCATCTAGTGATGATGTCATATGCTCTGGTCTATTTTTGACCTCATAGATAATCGAATTTGTCTTCTAATCCTTCATAAAAGTTGTAGATCTTGAAATTTTCTTTCAAACCATCCATAGAACACCATAATCCGATATCTGTAGGGAAAGTTATGGCAATTTTCCCAATCTTGTATTGTCTGATGATGTCATATCGTCTAGTGATGACATCATATTGTCTGTCCTATTTTTTCCCTGTATATGATCGAATTTGTCTTCTAGGTCTCCATAAAATTTGTAGATCTTGAAGTATTCTTTCAAACCATTCATAAATGACATTGATCCGACATCTCTAGTGAAAGGTATGCCAATTGTCCCAAGATATGTTTAATATGATTGAGGACCAAATCTTGTTTGATTCTTTCAGCCATAATTTTGTTATCTGACCTCCAAATGAAGTGATCCTTGAACCTATAGACTCCTAACACATTTATTTTTAATTCCTATGAAAGTTTATAGCTTTTGGTATTGATTCGAAAAAGAGTGTTTGAATCAAAGTAAGGGTATCAATTGGAAGAGTGTGAATTGGATGTTTTACTAAACATACTTTGGTATTTTGAAGATTTCTAGACCGGTAGAGCTCCGAATGAGATGATTCTTGTTTCAAAATAAACTAGAGACATGGAGCTACAAATAGCATGAAGAGATAGAAATATAAGTCAGTCTCTAAGACTTTCAATTTCTAGATGAAATTTGGGTATAATGTATTGTTTCAGTCTAACAACAGTCTGAAATGTTTGGGCAATACTTTCAAATTTCTGAACCAAATTGAATGATTTTAGGTGTCATTAAAATTTAAGACAATGAGAAACATTTTCTAGAAGAAAGTGTTATGTTAGAATATTTAAGGGTACTTTTGGCAAGACACTTAAGCACAAAGACATAAGGCATAAATGGAAGAGCAAATGGGATTTTTTTGGACTTATTAAGGGCATAATTGGTAGAAGAAGTATTGTCTTGCTTTTTAAGAAGAGAGAAGGACGAAAATTGAAGAGAAAAAGACAGTGTCATGAAGAAGAGAGAGAAATACCAAGAGAAGAAGAGAAGGAGAGACATAAGAGAAAACAAGCTAAGGTTTAATTTTTCTTAGTCTTCAAAAGAGATTTTGGAGTTGTTCAAAAAGAGAAAAAGGTAGAGGAAGAAAAGAGCTTCCCTTTGAGCTAAATATCCCTTCATTTGCTGAAGAATGAAGGTAAGATCATTTTAAATCTTTTGGACTTTTGGAAGGATTTTAGTTCATGGAGTTCAGAAAATACTTGGGTTTAAGTATTCCAGAACCAATTTTAGTGATTGTGCTTTGAGAGATTTTTAATTGAAAACCCTATTGAGTGGGATTTTTGTTATTATATAAAGCGATCAAAAGAGACGAGAGGAACAAGAGAAGAGGCATTTTGAGCAAGTCTATAAGCAAGGAAAACAAAGTGGGTACATGTTTATAATAGAGTAAATAAGCCACTAATGTCTTCTTTGAATCAAAGAAGTTTAATGATTTCAATTGCATTATAAATGTGCATTCATTGCTCTTTAAATGATTTGAGAAAGTGTTGTACATTTTGTATATGAATTTTGTTTGATTTATAAAAATGATTTTGAAAAGATATCAAACTTAAGAAATTGAGTTTCCGAAATGTGCCTTTTTGGGCAATATGTTTTACAAGTCTTGAAATATATATTATGTGGGTTTGTGGTGGTCCCTTAAGTTAAGTCAAGTGCACTTTGACAAAAGGCTTCTCTCGCCTGCACGCTAGTGGCATGGAGCTCCTTGATGGACTCCCATAAGTTCACGGCTACGTAAGACCATTATGTAAAAATGCGTAGT
>JANKYE010399562.1:0-12792 GCA_032467995.1 Erythroxylum dillonii
GTTTGTGCTTCGAGGTTGGGATTCGGAAACGGGTCCCAACATTTGTGGTATCAGAGCAAGAGTGGAAATGCTCTGATTTAGTTCGGTTCTTTTAAGAGGTTGGATTTCCGTTACGGGATCCAACACCTATCACCTCCACTAAAACAAAATTTTAGGATTGTCTTCCTCTCATTAAAAGGAATAAATCAAGAGTAAATGCCTAGAAGAACATGTTTCTCTTACATGCAGCTAGAATTACACTTATTATTTTAGTTATTATCAGTTTGCATCTTCGTTGGACAGCTCACGTTTCCTTACCCAAGAAGGTTTCAAAGGAAATTGATAGAGTAATAAAGCCATTCTTATGGACAGGAAGAATAGACAACTAAAAAAATGCTAATATCAAATGTAGTGAGGTTACCATTTTGAAGAAGCTAGGAGACCTTGGTATTATTTCTATTATAACTATACAAAAAGTCCATATGTGCAAAAGACTTTGGTAGCTCTACATTGAGCAAAGTGCACTTTGGATCTAATAGGTTTATGAGTATAATCTCCACAAAAACAACTTTTGGCAGGTTACTTGCACAAGAGAGGCCTCTTAGATTTTTATTCAAATGGTGAAGATGAGAGATATTATCGATCCATGAATCAAGAATAAAATATGTAATGGAGAAAAAATTTAGTTTTAGTTTAATAACTAGTTGGACTTAAGTCCTATTATACACCATCTTGTGTTAAATCATTTGAGGAACAAAATACCTCTGAACCTCAAAGTCTTATCTTTGATATGGAATGGTGAATTGAATGGATATTTTAAAGTATTTGGTCACCTTGTAAAATGCCTCCCTCATTTAAATGATGTGATGAATGAGGATGATATCATTTGCACACTTACTCTGAATTTGCAAATTCATCATGTCATCAGCTACTTACTAATGGACTTCCTGAAGTTCCCTGGTATAACATTTTATAGAGAAACACTTTGAATCCCAAAAACTCACTGCTTACTTGGCTTGCAATAAAGAACATGCCTAATACCAAAAGTCAATGGCATTGCAATATGGACTCTACCTATGTATTATGTAAGATGGAAGTGCAAAATCGAGATCACCTACTTTTTAATGCAAGTTCTCCAATGTAGTCTAAAGAAGGATCCTACACTTAATAGCCCATGGAACTTACATGTATGACTAGGAGCAAACGTTGAATTGGGTGATTAACCATTTGAAGCAGAATATGTCAAATGGACAAATTCTAAAAGTGTCTTTCACTTACACCATTTATATGCTTTCGAAGGAGAGGAATAACAAAATATTGACACACAAGGAAGAAAAGAAGTACTAGATTTCAGAAAGATTATTAATTGGATCCAATTGGCTATTGTTGCTAAGAATACTTAAAACACTCTTTCACCAGATATGAAGCATAGATGAAATCTATAAGGTATATGTTAAGCTATTTTTGTAATCTTTTTATTATTTTATTTGAATGTACTTAACTGAGGGCTCTACAGCCTTAAATTTATTATAATGTTATATTAATTTTACCTATAATTAATACCAATTATTAATTTAAAAAAATTAGAAAATTCTTAAACCTTTAAAACATTATACTATCACTTCTAGGTAAACATAGGATCCTCTAGATATAAGCAGACAATAAGCATCTTTTCATCTAGATATAGGCATAAAATAAGCATCTTTTCTCCATCTATAACTTTAATAGCAATTGTACGCTCTTATAAATATTTTGAAAAATGATATCCTAGTTTTCATCATAAAAACATAATACAAAGTGCTCCTTTTATCATTTTGATTTTTTTATAATCAATGCTTGTAAATTTATATAAATCTAACCTTTTATCCTTCTTGTAAAACAAATCAAATTCCTTATTCTGTACAAGGAATGAAAGATTCTTTTCTTAGAAATTAAATGAATTATATTTTTAATTAAATTTTGAAGTTATGTTGTAAATGTTTTAATATAATGGATTCTTTTAAAAAATAATATATGCATTTATATTAGATTCTCCATATATTTAGTTATGAGGTTAATAAAATGTATTATATCTAGTCTTTTGGAATTAATTAAAATAGACTACCAATGTGTTATCCACATTCTTTCATTCATGATCTTTGTTAAGCTTTAAGACAATTTCAATTAGAGTGTTCACAAGGTTAAAATATTTATTTAAATTTTTATTATCATACATACTTCTTCTGATTAATAAAGATTCCATCATTGGACCACATTACTTATATGACTAGAATTTAATGCATCATACTAAGATCAAACATTTTAAATTCAATTTATTTGCAAGGTGTGTTATCCACCTTCTTATCTTCATGATCTTTGTTAAACTTTAAGCTAAACTTAGTTGTGGTGTTCATTGTGGTTACAATACTTCCCATCTAAAATTTGTCTATAATTTATTATACTTACTTCTTCTGGCAAATTAAGATTCAATCATTTGGACTGCATTAGTTATATATATAGAAAGTAATTAATAATACCGAGATTATACATTTCAAATTTAATTTATTTATAAATTATCCACCTTATTTCCTTTATGATCTTTGTTAAGCTTTAAGCCATACTTAATTGGAGTGTTCTGTGGATTATAGTACTTCATCTAAATTGTGTCTATAAGTTGTCATACATCGAACAAATAAAGATTCCATTGTTGAATTGCAATACTTCTATACCAAGAAAGTAATACATCACATTAAGCTCAAACATTTCAATTCAACTATTTTAGACTTCTTGAACATTTAGAACATTTCAATTCAACTATTATATCTCTTCTAATAAATATAGTATCATCTATATATAGGAAAATAATGAGCATCTTTCCTTTATTTATAACTTTAACAACAAGTGTATTCTTATACATACATTTTTAAAAATCTTCTTTTAAGAAATAAACTTTTATATGACTACAGATAGTAATGTGTTTGGATAGGCTAGGCTTACTAAGTACCTAACTTGACCCTCCATAAGGTTTAAGCATGACTTGAAACTTAATTAGGCTTAAGTCGCATGGATAGAGCCTGCTCACTTTTCCAAAATGACATCATTTTGATCCTGAATTTCTTTAACTTATAGAACAAAACAACATCATTTTGGGTAATTAATTAAATACTTTTTTCCAATACCAAAACATGATTCGAAGCTTGGTTAATCCAAACTTAACCTATTAATTTTTGGTTAGGCTGGGATGTGTGAAAATTTCATTCATATATGCAATTATTCCACGCCTATATGAAATTGTTTTAAGCTATAAGCAACTTTTTTAGTTTGAATCCTTTACTTCATCTCCAATTTTAAAATAATTAGATGATTACTCAACAAGTACATGTTCCTCTAAGTGTTCATGTAGAAAGGCATATTTGATATCTAGTTGAAAGATAGCTATGAATTTTATGCTTTTAATGTTATCTCCAACATAATCTTATCATGTCTTATAATTGGAGCAACATCTTCTTCATAGTTGATCCCTATTTTTACTTATAACCCTCAGTTGCCAATTTTGCTTTATACTTTTCAACTTCAACATTTTCCTATAGTTTTATTTTAAAGCCCATTTTACACCTATGGTTTTGTTTATCTTTGGATGATCACTTAACTTCTAAGTATCAATTTTTTTAATGAATTCAATTTCTTCATTTGTTACCTTCCTCCATTTTGGTTTTTTTACAACACTTTCAAAATTTATAGACTCTTTATCTAAAATAAAGAAAAGTTAATGAGAGCAACATCAACATTAGAAACCATCAAATAAAGATTTAAAGATTCAAGCCAATCCTCAGAATTGGTCCCATTCAACTTAATCAAAGAATTAAAAGCTGGAAATTGATACAAAGCAGGGAGATTTAGCAAATGTATCACTAACTAGCAAATTGGGCAAACAACACAGCTAGGTTCTCATGTAATTGCAATCCTGCTTAAGGGTCTCGAATTACAACACAGATCACCCAGAACATTAAACTATGCCCTAAAGCTAATATCGATAGGATATTGAAAACTTTAAAGACATAATTCAATGAATTAAACAAAATATTAGAAAACCACATTGATAAAGACAAACTGATAGGGTAAGTGCATCATTAACATAACATCTAATGTATGCCCAATAACAACATCACAACAACAATTTGTAATGATTGGTCTCACAATAGGCGAGCTCACAATTACACAAAATGAATGACAATAGTCCAATAACATTCCCCAAGATTGTTCTCATAGATTCAATTAGCACCACAATTACAAAATTAACCATAGAAATCATATAATATAACATTATATGCATAAACGACATCAAAAAATTAATTTTGGTGCATACCTATATAACACTGAGAGTACACAAGCCTCCACAAGCCCATATAATATTAGGAATAGGTAAAAAAATTTTCAAGAAAAAATTCGAAGAGTACAATATATTTTTTACTAATTTTAAAATTTAAAAAAATAAAAATAAAAATTCTAACTTTCCAAAAATTTCAGAAAACATACCACAAAATAGTAATGGACAAGTGGAGCAAGTAGGAAAAAATTTGGGGGAAAATGGCCACCGGAGGCAGCTGCACGCGCACACACGCGCCACCACTGCGCGTGGGCGAGGGCCAACCGGGTCGGGCTTCATCTTCCTCGCCCAGCTGGCTGGTATCTGGGTCGCCCGACCCAGTTCGTGACTCGGTTTGGAAAATGCTTATATCTCTCTCAATTTTCCTTCGTTTTCAACAAATTTGGTGTCATTAGATTCATAATTTCACGATCTATCAAAGCCCTCTATCAATTTCATGAAAAAAAGCTACTAAAAGTAGTTCGACAAAATCGAAGAAAATGTTAATGGTTCGGTTCTTCGAGTTCTTGAGGTTTACAATATACAACAGAAAAATGAACAACTTACCGCATGCTTTGACACCAAACCAAACCAAATCAATAACCACGAAAACGATTTCACATAAACCATTAACAAAACCGAAACCAACAATTCCTTTAACAACAGTCACAATTAGGGTTAATTGGCTCTGATACCAATTGAAAGAAAATTAAATGCGAAATTACAGATTAATTGCATAATTAATCAACACAATTAATTAAAACTAAAATTGCAATATACTATATTCAATAATTGGATGGATAAATACCTGGTAATTGAGGAAATATTGAATCCATTGTTGTTTTTTGTAAAACGACGTGATTGAGACGCAGAGGATTTACTACTTCTATTCCAAACCTGATTAGTAAAAGCATACATATAGTTTTCAATGGGACGACTATATATAAAGGTTGGCTAGCAGTAGGGCCTCCTGTGCTTGATAATACATGGGCCAAACCTATCCATCATAGTAGGCTCATGAACACAGGCCCAATGACACGTTAAAGATAGAATTACCATTGACATCTAATTAATCGGGATTTGTTACAAAATATTTTATTATGCTAGTCCACAATTATGATAAAATTCTACCACTTACCTTATAAAAATAACATTTCTATTATTTACAATCTTTTTTTATTAATGGACTAAACAATTTATGTGTCTTGAATGCTTTACTTACTTGTAGTAAGATTCACTTCTCATCCTTGTTGTCAAGTTTATTTACAATCTTTTTTATTAATGGACTAAACAATTTATATGTCTTGAATGCTTTACTTACATGTAGTAAGATTCACTTCTCATCCTTCTGTTATGTTATATATTGAAGGAAAATGGAAAAAAATGTTTTAGGGGTTATTATGCCCGAATATACTTCTTCATGCTTAAATTTATTTGGTATTCTTACCTTTCCCAACAAGATTCTCACCATGTTGGGATTAGTTCTACTTTACTCCCCAATACATCATTAACTAAGGTGTATAAGAAACTGTTAGCTCTTTTCAAATACCATGAGCTTAAAAAGAAACTTCAAATTCTTTTGAGCAATATTCTCCACCACTATTCATACAAAGAATTTTAATGGCTTTTTACGTTTTATTCTTAACACATGCTTTAAACTTTTAAATGCACTAAAAAGATTATGATTCCTTCAATAAAATGTAAAGTTAAAATTTTCAAGTATAATTTTTAATGAAGGTAATTACGTATCTATTAACCTATAAGAAGTTGGTCTTATCGTGCTATAAATTCCTGAATAAATAAGATCTAAAATGTGTTTTGCTCTCTAGTACTATCCTGATAATGGTTTTATTTGCCAATAACAAATTTTCACAAATTAGTGAAGGAATGACAATTTGAGGAAGACTAGTCCCCATATCTTTTTGTTGAACAATCTTTAATCCATTAAAATTCAAATATTCATATATAGTGAAAATGCCAAAGCCATGAAGTATCTTTATATCATCTTATAAGCAAGTTTGAGCTCTTTTAATTTTAACTGGAAAAACCTATTTGAATTTATATAGACAATATCAATAACTCCTCTAAGAATTTCCTATATCCCGAAAACACCTTTCTGAAAAGTCATTACACACTCCTTTTCTAGTAATTGACCAATGATTAACAAATTTCTTTTTAAGTCAGAGATATAGAAGACATTGAAAAATATATATTCCTATAAATTTATTATTGGCTGTTATATCAATATTACCCTTTACTATTACATTCACAGTATAATAATCACCAAAAATTATGGTATAATGGAATTCTTGTTTCATTTAAGAAAAAGAATTACTTCCATACACGTGGTTACTATAACCTTATATAAACCCTTATTAACTTAGAATGCTATTAATAAGGTTTCTTCTTCCTTCTATGAAATTTGATTTTTCCTCTTATGTAATATTTAATTTCTCTCTCTTATCTTTTATCATTGTATAAATTAGCTATTAGAAATTCGATGAATGAATATATGACATCTAAAGAACTCTACTTAAGACTTGTCAAATTATTTATTAGATATGAAATACCCGGTGCCATATCAATTGCCCAAACTATTCCTTCCTTTTCTAATTAATCTACCTTTTCCTCTAGAGTTTAAGGAATGAGTAGGTGTAGAAGCCTTTAAAGCCTACTACTTAATAGTTGAAATTTGGTTCATCTTTTATTTAAAGAAAAATAAGAAGCTTTGGACTTTTCCTAAAAATAGTACATCAATTTCGTGATAAGGAACATAAAACCTTGTAGAAAATTACAGTATTTTACATCTTCCTAAAGAGGAATCGTACTTTGCTAGCTATCTCCATGATCTTTGAAAAGTAGTTGGTCACAAATTCTCCTTCTCTCATTTGTAGAGTCTTAAAATCCTTTCTTAAGGCTTAAAGTTGTGCTTGCTTCACTCTAGAAGATCCTTGATATCTTTTCTTCATTAACTCTAAAATATCTTTACAAGTTTCTCTGCTAAGAATAATTTCCAATCCTTTTAACATCAATCCTTCCAACTTATCTTTTTGTGTATTTATGAGTGCCCTGTAGGTGCAATTAATGCTACACTAGCTTCAACATGTCAATACTCCTTGCACCTTGAGAAATTATCCATGAGCATACTCCAATGGTCATAGTGACCATCAAAATATGGAATAGCTGATTGAAAAAAATTTTACAAGCCATTTTTAAAGCTCAAATACCATTGATAATTGAAATAACAAGAATAAAGGAAAGGGAAAGAGTCATAGACAAAGGGGAAGAAAAAATTTTCTTCTTCCATTGTACTAAGAGTTTTTCTAAAATGTATATAAGTAAATTATAATATTAAAAACAACAGCTAGAGGAATATCACCATTAATTACAAAAAACGATAGTAACATTAATAATTAACTTAACAAATAACTGAAAGGAAGTTAACAAGAAAAAAAAATCATTACTAGGATTTTTACGTTTAATGTTTGGATATGTTTGAGACTTGTAAAACTAATGTTTTATGGTTCATGAACATTTCCTAATTTTTATAGGTTTTCATTTTATGATTTTTTTTAATTCATACAATGATTTTCTAGGATTTTTATCATGAAACGGATGAATTCATACAATTGAAAAATACTATATAATAAAGGATTATGAAACTTAATTATTTTTCTTTTCATATTCTTGATTTAGTTGGGTGATTAAGAAAATTGCATGCTACTCCTTTTTACCCCTTTCTTATTTTTAGAACTCTAAACAAATTAGAGATTCCTTCATCATAGCTCTTGTATACAAGAGTAAGAGCATAAGAGTTGTTATACGAAATATTATATTCAAATTGAGCTTTTAAGCTATGAATATTACAAACTCTACTAATGCATTAAGGAATCTTGAAATATTTATTTTTCTTTACAAATCTATTATTAAGTTTATTTAAAAAAATTTTAATATCTCGTTAGTTGATATGTTGTTCTTGTTTTAGAAATTGAAAAGAATCGCATTAATGAATTAAGCTCCCGAAGGAGTTGCATCTTGAAACAAATACTATTAGATACTAGCTCTTTAAATGCGTACATATGATAAGAATATGTTTACAATTTGAAAAATCCTTAACAAAAAAACCAAAACTAGAACTTAGGACTTCCTTTTCTTCTCTTATTTGAGTATGCTGAGATTTGACTTGTGGATTAAAAGTTAGTCTCATGCTAATGTTAATAGTTATATCATCTACTTCACTCAAAGCACCATCTTATTAACATATATTTCATCTTCTGCGACAAACAACTAAATACTGCTATCAATTATGATTCCTTTCTTTTTACCATCTTTACTCCATACTCCATCTCCTTGACATGCTCACTATAATTTTAAGATTTTTGTTAGCCAAGATAATTTTTTTTCCTTATCCAAGCTATTTTGCCCTGATAAAAGCTCATCTTATCCTAATATTTGCTATTGAATTTTTTTCATTCCTTTCTTTTAAAATGGAATAAACTCTAGAGCTTATACTATCTTAAAGAGGTTATGATCTTCTTTCTCCAATTTCTAGTTTTTAAAGGCCCAAGAAACTATTTTCTCTTAGTCCTCTTTATTGTAGTGGTGGTTGTACAACTCCTGAATTCTTAGCTACAGCCCTTCGGAGTAGTTACACTTGAAGATGAGGTGATATCTAAATTCTTACTCTAAATTGCAAAGTTTGTAAATTGTATTAACGTTAAAGGCATATTTTAATATGTTTAGATTGCTTAGCCTATTCCTGATGGAAAGCCAATTGATAAAGGATAACTTAGTAGAGATTTTCCTATCTTTTCTACCTCTACGCTATCCTTGTCTTTTAATTAAGGTTACTTTTTGATAGATTTTCTTGAATAATGGAGAAGCCTTTAACATGCCATTCATTGCCTCTTATAAGATCATTGGCCTTATCATTGGGATATAACATGTGCCTTAATTGACATGCTTTAGGAATAAGATACAAAGGGCAATTTCACTCCAATTGTCAATTTAGAGCCATATGCTTTCTTTATTCCAACTTATGTACTTAATTTCCTCATAAAGCTTCCCCTTTACCTTGAGTACTTGCAACATGGTCTAAGAAAAGTCAAACTTTGGCTTAATTTCGTAAAGGCATTGATTTTTAAGTAGTAATAGTGAACTTATTACACCCATAGTGTTTTCCTATCAGTTATAAGTCTCTAAGTCCCCTTGGCTAGAAACTCTTTATTGACAATTTAAATATTCTATACAAGTAGTCCTCCCTTCTTTTTGGCACTATAATGTCTACATATTTTAATTTGATAAAAGGGATTTTTTTATAAGCATCTCTTAGCTAAAAAAGTTTCTCATCATTCTTGCTAATTATTTTGTGATGTTATTAGGTAGAGCCAAGTACATGATACAATAAATGTAAAGGTTGTTTAAGATGCATCTAATAAGTTGTAACCTTTCTGTATATGAAACATATCAAATAAAAGTTGGCTTCATATGCTGGTCTTCTGATTGTAATAGCAATTCCCATGCGAATTTTCTCCAATAGAAACTAGTATATAGTTCTTGTCTCTGGTGATGTTAAGGCCTAATCTTTTACTGAATGTTTAGAGTGAATTTACTAGGATTCAGTTGCCTTGCAAAATATGAGTAAATAATTAACAAAAGAGAGATGAAAGATCCTTTGTTTGGCATATTTATTATGTAATTTAAAGATAGGATGCATTCTGATTTGCAAGCCTAGTTAGCACTTCAACATAAATTTAGAACACATGAAGGGACAATGGGTCTCCTCATCATGCTCCTCTCCTTCCTTTGAATACCTAAGTTAGCTCACCATTCACGAAGACACTAAAGGAAATTTTATACGTTGTCAACCCATTTGATCAGTTTTTGGAAATCTAAAAAACTCCAATGAGTATTCTAAATTCCCAAATGATTGAAACATACCGTAAAATTCAATTTTCATAGCATAACTCTTGATGGAGTTCTTTCTTAGTAAACTGAAAAATCTCTTAAGATAATAAGATATTGTCTTCTATGTTACTTCCCCTAATATAAGCACCTTTGGATTTGCAAATCATGGAATCCATAATAGGATTTTGTAGTGAAGATTTTGGATATGATCTTAAAAATAGTGTTTTAGTAGGCTATAGTTTTGGAATCTTTGAAAGAATTGGGATTTGTCTTCTAAGGTACTAGGAAAATGTTAGTTTTATTAAATTCCGTTAGAAGTTTCCTTGAGTTGAAGGATTGTAGGATTGCTTTGTTTATATGAGCTTTTTATAAAGTGATTGCTTTGTTTATACGAGTTTTTTTATAAATATCTAAGATTCCTTATAGAAGAATGCTTCTAGTTCATTAGGACTAGGTCCTTTGTTAGTATTGAGGCTTAGCAAAGCTTTTTCTACATTTTTAGAGTTAATTGATTTGATGATCTCTTGAGATTGTTCAATATATATTGTCTTTGAAATGAAGCTGGTTAGTAAATTAGAACTCAAAAGTTAAGCGTAGGTTTTCCAAAAAATATTTGTGGACCTCCTTTTTTAGCTCCTTTTGATCATATATAATGTATTTTTGTTAGATTTCCTTCTAACTAAGATGGCCTTAGAAAAGAAAGTTGAGTTTTTATAACCAACTTACAATTATTGAAATCTTTAATCTTGTTTTTTTTTGGATCCAAGTATAAATTTGATTGAGCCTATGTGCGCCTATTTCTGATCTACTTTATATTGTGGCATGTGTTGGTCATAGATTTCAAGTGCAAATTTTAAACCTTTTTTTTATTACAATTTTTAGATTTTAAGACAATTGTATTGCTCAAATTCTTTTACCTTATAAGCCATACCTACTTCTATTGCCATATAAAATCCTTCATGCTTTGTGAGATAGTACAAAAATTTAAAGGTGGGTCCTTGTTGAAATAGTGTTCATATTATGGACTTTAATTGGTAAATGGTTTAAAGTGAGATAGTTGCCAAAAATAGCCTTACTTCCCTAAAATTCCATCTTGTAAAGGTGATTTACTCAAGCTCTATCAAGCTTCTTTATCATAAACCATTTTCTTTATTGTTTATTTCTTTATATCAAGTGGCTATCCTTATAGGTAAGATTTACGGCTCTTAAAGTTTCATTTAGAGGTGACTTACTAAATCTCTATCAAAATTCTTTCTCATAAACCATTTTCCCTATTGTTTATTGTTCCATATGAAGTGGTTTCCCTTATAAATAAGATTTGACTCCTATATTTCTAATGAAAGATTTGAAATCACTATAGGTTCCCTTTAGGCATATCTCTACTTCAAATTCCATGGCATATAAAGTACTATTAAAATCACCAAGTTAGTATCCAAGGAATATTTATGATTGGATCCCTATCTTCTATGTTGTTCCAAAGAGACAATCTTTGCGAAACTAATTTCAAAAAATAAATAATGAAAATCATACTCTACATATGCTCAAATTTAAATTAATGTACATGTGTATAGTTTGCTCATTGAGTAGATAATCTAAGACTTTAAGCTTGTTCGAGTCGTAAGCAGTAACTATATTATGATTATGGCGTAATTATAATTTGAAATTAATTTTCCAATTGCTCTCAATAAGCTATCATTTCTTGAAAAGTTTTCCTTTTTAGTTCAATTTTCAAAAGACCATTCAACATTAGATTTATTGAATATATATAATCTAAAAGTACCTGACCCTTTTTAGGGTTTTTAAGAACTCTAATATTCCATGTTTAGGCTGACATTTAAAGAAGATTTATGGAATTTGAGGTTCCTTTGGCTAAATCTTTCTTTTCAGTTCTCCTTTTCTAAGCTGAAGGGGGAAGAGGAGGAGAAAACTTCTAGGGTTACAAAACCTTCATCTGCTTTGTTTAGGCTTGTCCTTTACTTCAACTACTTTGTTCATGAACATATCATTGCCTGTATGTTTACATATATTTATTACTATCTATTCTACTAGCTTGATGGTTTCTCTTTGTCTAGATTATTTAGATCCTTTAGGGTTTATTTACTTGCCTAGTTTCTTTCCTTTCACCTCCTCATCTCTCTTATTAATCTCAAATGGAGGTGGAGAGAAATCACATTCTATGTTCTCCCTAACTTCTTTTGTTTTGCATTAGTTTGAATTCTCAATTCCCATTAACTCAAAATTTTATTTTTATTTAAGCTTCCTCAATTGTGTCAAATTTATAAATGAATAGTCCTTATTGATTGATCAATATCTTTGTTAATCCAAAATTCTTTCAAGTTTAGAATGATAATCAACAATAACTCCTATATATGTGTTGGACCCCGAACTTTTGATGAAAATTAGAAATATTAAAATAAATTTAAATGAAAGAAATTTGTGAGACAAATTATGAATTTAAGGAAATTTGATGAAATTAAGAAAAATTTATGAGAAATGAATTGTTTAATTTTGACGACTTTGATATTTGAGTACATTTATATGGATTATGAGAAGAAAGTGGA
>JANKYE010400297.1:2500-12787 GCA_032467995.1 Erythroxylum dillonii
CATATAAGTGGAAGCCAGGGAATGCTTTTAGTAAGGAATGTGTTAAATCTTCCCCATTTTGGGTCTAATTCCATAATCTACCGCCTGAATTATAAATTGTGCAAGGGTTAAGTTTTCTTGCTAGTTCCTTGGGTAAATCATTAGGTATGGATGCTCAGACATCAGGTATGGAAAAGATAAGATATGCAAAAATATGCATAGAAGTGAGTTGACCGGCTACACTACCAGATTGTCTTCCAATTATGCCCTTAGTGAATATGGAGAGATGATGAAAGGAGAAATACAACTATCACATCCTTGGAAGCCACACAATGGTAAGAAATGGGTTCCAACTGGGAAGAGGTATAAAGCAGATTGGCAAGAGGAGTTAATGGGGATTGAACAATTAACAGTCAAAGTTGAAGCTCGCACTACAGTTCAGATAAAGATTCATGAGCAGCCTACCTAGATTCTTCTAACCAAGAGGGACACAGGGGAGCATCCTGAAGTGGTTGATAGCCAAAATAAGGTTGATCCTAGTTTTAAGAAGGAACAATCAACAAATCATATTACACAGAGTCTGAAGTTGGCATAGTATGCTAGTACTGTTAATGTAATGCAAAGTAAGGCAGTTGGAGTTTCTGCAAAGGAACCATGATTCGAGAGGGTTGTGGAGGTTACTCAACAGATTGAGATTGCCAACATAGTGCCAAAACAGTCAGCTATGGACAACTTTAGAGTAGACAATATGGACCGTCTAGATACTGACGTGGAACACTTCAACTCACAATATTTGGAGCATTGCCAAATAGATTGGACCAATATGTTGACTTCAGTAGCAACTATTAGGCAAAATCAGACCTATAAGGCTAGGTTAGAGTATGAAAAACAGACAACAATGGTAAGTTTCAATGATAACTGTGTTGCAAGTCAAGGGTATGAGATTATCATCTCTCAGATTGCAACACATCTTGGGGCAGAGCACGTCTTGGCATTGAATTGTAATTCTTTTGCTTATAGGACAACAGGTTCTTCTCGGGAAAGTAGTTCAGACTTGGCAGCAGAGGGTTGTGATTCCCCATCAGCTGTAGCCCAAGTTTTTGACATTCCCATATATTTTTGTGTGCAATCCAAAGTTGCAAAAATAGAGTCAGTAAAGAAGAGATTGAAAATTCCTAAATAGTAGCAATACAAGGTTAAAAAGCACTATAACTTGCCAATTTTCATGGCCATAAAGTATAAATGATGTCTTTAGTGGTTCTGTTTGTGGTCTATCTTCTAAGTAGATATATTGTCTTCCTTAGGGAGTTGTTTTGATTATATTATAATATGATGTCAGGATTAAGGCCTTGCACTCCTTGTCGTGTAGATCTAGTTTCAACTATAGTAAAAATTATGTTAATTTAAAAAACAACTAATTTAGTTCATCGACAGACAGAGTCGTAATTTTCATTTTTTGCTGTATTAAAAGGTATAAAATATTGCCCATATATAAAAATAGTATTCTTTCAATCGTAATGTATTATTATTATTATTTTTTTCGTTCCTTACCTTTCTTTCTTACCGTACCTATTGACAAACGCCTCATTCAATCTCATCCTGTCAACATTCCACAATACAAGACTTACATTTTCACCATCTCACTTCTTTCCTTATAAGGTATTCCAACGGCCGCCACTATGTCATTCGAAATCATGTTTTTGTTGTCTCTGTTTTCATAGTACCGTCTCCAAACATTTTCCGGAGGAAATTGGGCAAAAAGGAGCTCAAAATGTTTTTGAAGCTTCACTACTTGGATACTAATTGCCTCCACATTTTCGCTTCGAGCAAGACCACAACCAACGTTGGAGCTCCAATTTCCACGAACTCTGGAGTTTCACTGTCTGTGTCTCCTCCTGATAATGTTTCTGTTCAGCCATTCAAGAAATACAAGGTCCTTGAGACCGTCACTCGCAATGGAGCTGTTACAAACTTAAATGGAGTAATTCACAAACATCTTCATGAGAAAACAAGTAGAGCGGTTGTTGTTCATGAACCCAATTTCGATAACCAACGTTCGGAGAAAAACCCAGATGGAGAACCGAGAGAACCCACTTGGGATAGTTCTAGAAGTGAGGGTGTCAAGAAATCTGGAGAGGAAATTGGCGGGTTGAGGGAAAATGTCTCGTTAGGAAATGTGCGTGCCAAGTGTTCGATGAAATACGGAGGCTGTATTCCATTGATTTTTCAAGCTTTGGATACGGTTCAGGACTTGGATGAGGCCTTTCGGCCATGGGAGGATACGCTTAGTAACAAAGAGAGGAGTATAATTCTAAAGGAGCAGTCGAGCTGGGAAAGAGCTGTGGAGATTTTTGAGTGGTTCAAGCGAAAGGGTTGCTATGAGCTGAATGTGATTCACTATAATATCATGCTTAGGATACTTGGCAAAGCACGAAAGTGGGAACATGTTGAGAGTTTATGGCATGAAATGTTTGATAGAGGCATATCACCTGTTAATTCTACATATGGTACACTAATTGATGTTTACAGCAAAGGCGGCCTGAGAAAAGAGGCAGCTTGCTGGCTTGAGACGATGAAGTGGCAAGGAATGGAACCTGATGAGGTAACAATGGGGACTGTTGTTCAAATGTATAAGAAAGCGGGGGAGTTTCAAAAAGCCGAAGAGTTCTTCAAGAGGTGGTCGTTGCGTGAACATTCTAAGCATGAAGGAACGTGTATAACTGTAGCTAAAGGAGAGGAATATGCTCAAGTGAATGTGTCTTTGAGTTCACACACATACAATACGTTAATAGATACATATGGAAAGGCTGGCCAACTTAAAGAAGCATCCGAGACCTTTGGACGGATGCTTAGAGAGGGGATTGTTCCAACCACAGTAACTTTCAATACAATGATTCACATTTGTGGTAACCATGGACACCTTGATGAAGTGTCTTCTTTAATGCAAACAATGGAGAAACTTAGATGCCCACCAGACACAAGAACATATAACATCTTGATTTCCCTACATGCCAAGCATAATGATATCGACATGGCTGAGTTCTACTTTAAAAGGATGAAGGAGGCACAGTTAGAGCCAGACCTTGTGAGTTACAGGACTCTTTTATATGCTTTCTCTATTAGGCATAGGGTTAGTCAAGCTGAGGCACTTTTATTCGAAATGGATATGAAAGGTCTTAAGATCGATGAATATACCCAGTCTGCTCTGACTAGAATGTATATAGGTTCTGGGATGCTTGAAAAGTCATGGTTGTGGTTCAGGAGGTTTCACCTTGCAGGAAATATGAGTTCTGAGTGCTATTCTGCCAACATTGATGCTTATGGGGAGCGTGGGTATACTTTGGAAGCTGAGAGAGTATTCACTTGCTGCCTGGAGATGAAGAAACTTAGCGTCCTTGAGTTTAATGTGATGATTAAAGCATATGGTTTAGGACAGAGTTACGATAAGGCAAGTAAACTGTTTGAAAGCATGGAGGCTCATGATGTAGTTGCAGACAAATGTACCTATAGCTCTCTTATACAGATTTTGGCTAGTGCTGACTTTCCTGAAAAGGCAAAACTATACCTGAGGAAGATGCAAGATGCAGGATTGGTAAATGACTGTGTTCCATATTGTGCTGTGATCTCAAGCTTCGTGAAGCTAGATAAATTGGAAGCAGCAGTGGCACTATATGAAGAGATGCTTGCCTTTGATGTGAAGCCAGACATCATAGTTTATGGGGTATTGATAAATGCTTTTGCTAATGCTGGAAGTGTTAAAAAAGCGATCACTTATGTTGATGCAATGAAAAAGGCAGGTCTGCCAGGGAATACAGTAATTTACAACTCCTTGATCAAGCTCTATACCAAAGTTGGATACTTGAAAGAAGCACAGGAAGCATACAAACTACTACAATCATCAGATACTGGACCTGATATATACTCTTCAAATTGTATGATAGACCTTTACACAGAGCAATCTATGGTTGAACAAGCTGAAGCGATATTTGAAAGTTTGAAGAGAAAAGGGCAAGCAAATGAGTTCACTTTTGCCATGATGTTATGTATGTACAAGCGACTTGGCAGGTTCGAGGAAGCCATTCAGATTGCCAAGCAGATGAAAGAATTAGGGCTCTTGACCGATTTATTGAGCTACAATAACGTGCTGGGGTTATATTCATTGGACGGTAGATTCAGAGAGGCGATGGGAACTTTCCAGGAAATGGTCAAAGCTGCCATTCAACCTGATGACTGTACATTCAGATCTCTGGGAATAGTTTTACTGAAATGTGGAATATCAAAGCTAGCTATTAGCAAGCTAGAGGCCGCGAGAAAAAAGGATGCACGGAGTGGCTTGCAAGCATGGTTGCTAGCTCTCTCTTCTGTCCTTGAGATAGATTACGACGATGATCTATGATTTAGCAACTTTTAGCACTTTCCGCAAAATTTCGGTAGATTATGTTGAATGTTAGTGGGATTGTAATGCATAAGCAAATCTGTAAATACTTGGACCATAACCCGTATAATGTAAGAACAATCCTCATAGACAGTTCCCAATGTTCAACCAGTTTTGCATCAATTTGTTCCTATCCTCAATTCGTCTTCTGCCTTTGCTCTTCCAGATCAAATAATATCTTAAATCAGACAGGAGTAGAAGATGTTTCTTGGATGCCGGGGCCAGGCAAGTGAATCGGTGATACGTAATGGTTCCAGGGAGGTGCATTAGCAGTTACAGGTTAGAAACGCGCAAGCCCAACTGGTCTGCCACAACATGTAACACGTCCCTATTCCACTATATAATAATAAAGGGTCGCCAGTTGCAATCATTACGCGTTGGACTCTAGGGTCGTACTTCCATTATTAGTGATTACGGATCGGGAGTTTTCGTCAGAGATACTTGTGTCTTGTCAAGCTTTCCTCCATAATAATCGTCCGTTCCATCAGATATGTCCTGCAGTAGCCAAGAATCAATTATAGTCACAATTTATGTGCAAGTTGACAAACTGTTTAAGAAAGTTCTCAACGCTTCTTTTGGATGTATATTGTTAACCCCAGAAGAAAAATACTTTGATGCGTTCATAGTGTTTATTCATATGATCTAACATCTAAGTATAGGTTTGTCATTCGCCAAATGAAAAGATCGTCAGGAGAAAACCATAATAGTAAAGAAATGATGCGTTCATAGTGTTTATTCATATGATCTAAATATAGGTTTGTGCCGTTCGCCAAATGAAAAGATCAGGAGGAGAAAACCATAATAGTAAAGAAATCTTATTCTACACAAACTATGGTTACATTTACAAGCTAGATTAAGAAACACTGCAATCTAATCTTATAAGGTTAAAACACAAATGTGATTTCTAAAGAATTCTTTCCATATACAATGATCAACCATTTTTTCCCCTTGAACCCAATCTTCAATACCTAGAAACCCCATATAGATATAATTCAGTCTCTTTAGATGGCATCATTGTGCCATTGAAGTACAACATCTTCAAGCCCATCCTTCAACTCTCCCCAGTGAGTCTCTTCAAACTCCATTAAACCACCCTCCACCACCTTCACTTCCACCAACAACAACCTCTCCGCAATCTCCAGAACCTCAAACACCAAACTGACTCTCCCTTTCCCTAATCCAATAGCCCCACCCTTACCCTCAATAACCCTATATCCAGACCTTCCTCCCACGTCTCTCACTCTGTCCATCACTCTCTCCACCGTCTGGCTCGACGTGAATCTCTTGTCTTTTCTGTTCACAACCTCGAAAAGCCCCGATAGATTCAATCCTGAAGACAAGGATATTAAATCAAATGCATTTACATTTGCATAGGGTCTGCACAGCTTCGTTTCATCCAACTCTAATGCACTCCTTTGACTCGGCGACTCGAATTTCTTTGTAAACCAAGAGTGTTTCATGATTCCTTCTATACTCATTCTGGTATCAGGATTCGGATCAAGAAGCTGGTTGACGATCGACTTCACCGGCTTCGAGACCCATGGAGGTATTTGATAATCTTTCTTGTAAATCCTCCTAAACATATTCGCAATGCTTCTGTCATCAAAAGGCAAAGTAGCAGTCAACAGAAAAAACAGAATAACCCCACAAGACCAAGCGTCTGCTTTAGCTCCGTCGTAGCCGCCGTCGCGCCTCGACATCACCTCCGGCGCTGTGAACCCCGGCGTCCCACAAGCCGTGTGGAGCATCCCGTTAACGCTCTTCGCCTCAGCCAAAGCTGAGAGCCCAAAGTCCGAAACTTTCAAGTTACCCTTTTCATCTAAGAGGATGTTGTGAGGCTTAACGTCGCGATGCGCAACGCCGTTTTGATGGCAGAAACTGAGAGCCGAAACGAGCTGTTGAAAGTACCTGCGAGCCGTAGGCTCTTTCATCTTCCCACGTTGAAGAACGTTCGTGAAAAGGTCGCCGCCGGACGCCAGTTCCATGACGAGGTAAATCCTGGTCTTGGTGGCCATAACCTCGTGGATTCCGAGGATGTTGGGATGGTACTGCAAGCGTCGCATGGCGGAGATCTCGGAGATGATCCGAGGTTCCATGGCGGCGTCTGTTCGTGCCTTGTCGATTATTTTAACCGCCACGATTTTGTTGTCAGTTAGAGCACGACCGGTGTACACTTTCGCAAAGCTACCACGCCCCAGAAGTCTGCCCAGTTGATATCTGTTGAGGACGGTTGTGTTGTTGGGTGCGGAGATGCTCCGCTGCAGCTGCCCCTGCAGCGGCGGTGCTCGCGGTTCCATTGCCGATGGCGTGTAGAGAAAGGCCTTAATAACAACTACCCACGAGACGAGCTTTGATCACTTGGTCTAGGGGGTTTTATACTGTTGTAGGGGAACTTAAGGTAGGTTTTCAGAATCTAAGTTTCCCAATTTGCCCCTGACGAGTTTGGTTAATCGTGATTATCTTAATCTAATCATCTTGTCGTTATACTTGGTATTGTTATCTCCCTCCTTTAATGACCAACAGCTGGATACATTCACTCTGAGTCTGGTATAGATTGTTTTCCTAACTGAATTTAATCACTACAATAATAGATTTCTTAATAAAAGCAAAATATTCCTTTGAATATATTATTATATTTTATACAATTTATAACGTTAGATACAAAAAAATTCATAAAAACTCTATTTTCTCTAGGAACACTAGAATAGGAGGATTGAATTTCACTTGGATCTTGAATTTAAATAGGATCGGAAACGATAGAATGATAATATATTAGTTAGGATTATGTTTTCAATTAGGGAAAAATTAAAGTAATTAATTATGAACTTCAACAATAAAACAAATATATCTTGAAATAAACTATTTTTTATCTCCTTTATGTACATAACGAATTGTACCTAATAATTCACAAATTAATAAAATAATTAAAGTTTAAAAAGAGGACGCAAAAAATATTTATTATTACCTAAGAATTACTTCAACTTTGTAATTGATGAAAATTGCAAATATAACAGTAACATCGTTAACAACAATTTAATAAAAAAATTTAATGATACGTAAAATTTAAAAAAATAAAATAATAATATGTAGTCTTAATCGTAACTATAAAAAGGCAAAATAATGTAAATTCAAAACAAAAAAAGAAGTGAAAGGAACAAGCACTAAGAAAGCAATAAAGGCTAATAATATCTATGGTGCCAACCATCTCAACAGCCTTCAACACAAAATATCAATCGCCTTTTACAGATTAGCTTATCACCGTTCCTTTAAAAAAGTCATTTTCTCTCTTTTCAGCATCTCATCAAATCATGCAAGGACTGGCCATTAGTGCATTAACCGCGAAATTAACTTCCCTAATATAAGCTTAAAAACTAAACTTGATCTGAGTGCTGATTTAGTCAATTTTGGAGGAGCAGCCTTTTCTTTTTTCTTTGGGACAAGCACCTGGAAACCACACTTCAACTTGCTGAGAAATTTCACTTTGACGGCGTAACAGAGATAGAGAGGGGAGGGTGTTTTGGTATTTTTCACGACGGTGAAGTGTCGTGAGCTACGATGTCACTCTCTCTCTCTCTCCTATTTGTTTGGCGGTTGTTGCGTCACTGCTGGATCTAGTTGGACGGCTGTCCGCGTGCCATGTCAGCATACAGGTGACCTAAAATTTCTGAAGTTTCGAGTTGTTAGGTCTTCGTGAGACCCGCTTTTCTTTGTTTTTAATTGGTGGATCCCACTTTTAGTGCAATTTCACTATTATTTATTTAATAGAAATTTAATAAAATATGTAAAATTTTAAATATATAAAAATAAAAGTATAATTAACTCTAGATTAGAATATTAATGAAACAAGGATTAATTAAGAGTTACTTAAGGCAGAGAGGAAGCTATCGTCATCATTGGAATATTCGTATATCTTTTAAGCGACAATAGCCGAGCCGCATGATTTTAATTTAATTGCTAATCTCTTATTTATTTAACACGTTTTGTTGATTAGGTCATGCCCTATTGTGTAAGGGCGTGAATCACATATTCCCGTAATAAATGAAAGAGACCTTGTTTATAATTAATAGAAAGATTGTTCTAAAAAAATAAAATAGAGAAATATAAAATTTTTAACATTTTTCCTAATAAAAAAGTTGATTTTGTAGGTAAATAAAAACCATTTACTATAATTTTAAAATTATAAAGAAGGAAATATAAATTTGTAATTAGTTTTATTAAAATGACTTCCATTATTACTATTATTCCTTTTGCTTCTTGACTGTTTTATTCTCTTGATTAGCTTGTATTCTTTATCTTTATTATATGTTTTTTTTTTCCCTTCCTATGTCATCAGTCTACACGTATTGGTTCCAAGTTGCACACAAATACATAATTAAAGACCAAGCCAGACCAATAAGCTCCTTTCGAATTGATTTATTATAAAGGTGGGAAGCACTATGCGTATACTTTGATAAGCAAAACGCATTGAGCATTTATTTCGAAGTAAAGTGCCCCTTATCACTTTAGTACCCTTTACGTGGAGGAGTCATAATCATAAATGAGATGCTCCATTAACTAAGTTAATAATTTGATTAATTCATTGATGTGACTTTGTTTGATGTTTTTTTTAATTATTGGATTGGACCGTTTTGGCCACTAACTCAAGCTATCGGGCCTGCATACTAATTAATTAGTCTTTGCTTTGTTAAAATAATGATGATCAGCCAACCTAAATAAGTCATTAAGAGCTCAAGACATGGGCTAAATAATAATTTAAAACATTTAAATTGATAGGCACATAAAAATACAAATTCTTTCGATTAGAACTTAACATGAAATGACAAACAGAAATGGTTTGAGTTTGATAGAGGCTGGAGTTTCATTACTTTTGTTTAAGCAGTTCAATCATAGTGGAAGTTAAAAATCTCCTCCCTGTGATTAGAATTTAATCAAACTTTTTATAATGTACGAGAAAAAATCTTACTTTCTCCTATTTAAAATAAAAGTCGTTTCAGATGGATGCATACTTATTAAAAAAATTAATTAAATATTTAATGTATCCTTATTAATTACATGTTAAAATGCTTTGAAAATATAATCTATGTAATTAAGTTGTTAGAGAAATTAAATAGTAGTATTGGAAGTAAAATCATAAATATGCAAAAAAAATCACGAACAATATTTATTTTGAATAATTAAAATCTTTCTAAAACAAATTTTATTTTAAATAAAACGGAGTAAGAAAATGTTCCACTTCCTTTCTAACTAATTGGGTATGCTTAGAATTTAGAACCCCAATCTTATACAAGAGCTTAATGAAAGCATCGTGAAGTTGACAAATATATGTATTGCATTTAATTTTTTCCTAAATTTTGACGTTGGTCTCCTAATATTAATAAGCTTAAAAAGATAAATTATTTGATATGTTTGTATACCAACAAAAATAATGGTAAGTTTGTTGTCTCCATTTTAATGATTGTGAATTTAAAAGTTTAGGTCACACGACAAGTTAAAAGTTGCTTTCACTAATAGATCCAATAGGAAAACTCAATAAAGAAAGATATTCTATAAAATAGTATAAAATAATCGACCAATGGTACATAAGATCAAAGGACTTGATTTAGTTTTTTGAAATATATTTTTTAAATTACAATAATTATTGATTTATTAATTTACTTATATTTTATAAATATTAAATACATCTGAAAATTTACACAACACTCCTTAAAAAATGACCATTTCAATCTCATTCACATAAGAAAAGATTAAGGGATAATTAGTTCATACGGCGACTGAAAATAATAAAAAATTAATATTAAATAAGAAAATTCCGCATGCAGAATGCAGACATATTTGGAAACAACACTAAGCTCTCTCTTTGAATTGCAAGAACA
>JANKYE010401120.1:0-12779 GCA_032467995.1 Erythroxylum dillonii
AATAGAAAGTGCATTTTTATTTTAATAAGGTATTTTATTTGATACTATATTTTTACTTATTTGATACTATATTTTTACTTATTCTTATAATTTTTATTTCTTATTTATTATATATCAATTTTATAACCGTTTAATATTAGTTAAATCTTTAAACTTTAAACCTTTTTCTTTAACTGATCCAATATCTTATTTAGTTTTTAAGCAATACGTATGTTAACGAAAAGGGTCAATTATAAATGTCAAAAGTTTAGGGGTTTATTTGAATATTTGTGAAAATTTTTAACAGTTAATTCGTAACTTATTAATTGATACGAAAATCGTTATTTTATATTAATTGTCATTATTATTTATTACTAAAATTTTTGAAAATATGATTGATGTAAACAGTAAATTAGTAAAATATACAATACAACTGTATAATATACTAATATAGACTATTTTGTAATTTTTAAAAATTTTAAGAGTTATTTTATAATTTTAAAAAGTACCTGTTACTAATCAGTACCGATAGAATTCTATTACATAGCTCAATCCAGTACCGATGGTTTGGTCATATTGTTTTTGCTTTGTTTCTAAGAACTGCTCCGTTCCTTACTGTAGCCCATCTTTCATCTTCTGAAACCTCTAAACCCTAACCCATCAACCATTTCATTTCGTTTCCATTCCCAAATTTGTAATTGTACTGACAAAATCCCCAATGGGAAAGAAACGAGGTCGCAAGCCCAAAACCCCAACGCAAACTCTAGATCACTCCGTCGCCTCCTTTGAAGACGACGTTTTCTCCGTCACCAATGTTGAAATCATCAATCCCACTACGCCCGCCACTGACAACCATCACCGTCGCCGAGGCCGCCCCAAAAAGCGGTCCAGGTACAGCCCCGACAAACCCGAGAAGCCTCCTCCGTTGATGAATGGTGGCGAGGTGCTCGCCGAAGGACCATCATCGGAGGGCGCTGCCAGGGTGGTTCCAGCGATGGACTCCGTGGTCAAGGTGTTCTGCGTTCACACGGAGCCCAATTTCTCGCTTCCGTGGCAGAGAAAGAGGCAGTACAGCTCGAGTAGTAGCGGGTTTGTTATTGGAGGCAAAAGGGTTTTGACTAATGCACATTCTGTGGAGCATTTTACTCAGGTTAAGGTCAAGAAGCGTGGGTCTGATACTAAGTATTTGGCTACTGTGCTTGCTATTGGGACTGAATGTGATATTGGTAATGATCCTTAATTTGTTTATATAAATTGTGTTTCGAAGGAAGCTCACAACTTGATGTTGTGGGTACCCAGTTTGAGATATTTTGTTGATGGTAGTTTTGGAGTTTTGTTAGTTGACTGGTAAAAGCTACTTTTTTCAATACCTGGTTCTTTCTGATATCAGCATTGGGTGGTTTGGATTTTTACTTTATTTTAAGACTGGTTGTGATTGTTCTAGAAGTTTTGGTTAAGCGGATTTCACTAGTTGAAGTCACCAAATTTAAATTGGGTTTCACAATTAATGAAGAGCCAATGCGAAGTAACTTCAGGGACAACAGCTGGGCAAAGAATCATGTTGTGTTCAAATTACATAGACACTACTGAATATTCTTTAGCATAAGCTGCAACATATTCTGATTCTGATTGTTTCTCGTGGGACTGAGATATCAATCAGATTTTGAATTGTGCTGCTGCTCAATTTGCAACATTTGTTTTATGTGAAAATATTCAATAACACTGAAATCCAGAATGAAACGAATTTCAACAAATCTCGACAGCCAACCGCCAGAAAAAGTGAAGTACAGAGGAAAGAATACAAAGAAGGCAGATGTAAGATAAGATGAATCCTTTTAATGGTAAAGTAATCTGGTGGGAATTATATCAGAGTAAGGGATCCGGACTAACCAGTGAGTGTATCTATACTAAGAGATGTAGGAATAACTCTCGTAATGTAGCTTAGATGTGTATGATAAGCAGATCATCCAGTGTGTATTATATAGTGGAAGTTTTGTTACCTTGTCCTGATGTGCGGATTTGGAAATGGAATTTAATGTTTAACAAAATTTTGCTTTCTATAATTTGCAGCCATGCTAACCGTTAATGATGATGAGTTTTGGGAGGGGGTCTCACCTGTTGAGTTTGGGGATCTGCCTTCACTTCAAGATGCTGTTACTGTTGTTGGTTACCCAATTGGAGGGGACACAATTTCTGTCACAAGTGGTGTTGTGTCACGTATAGAGATTTTGTCCTATGTTCATGGTTCAACAGAGCTTCTAGGTTTGCAGGTTATATTCTTGTAACTCTTTGCTTTTATTTGGTACAATATAATATTATATGGGACGTAATTAATATTATAGTACGTCATTCATTCCCTATAAATAAATAGTTGGATGAAATTTGTAACACACACATTCTTTTTATTGGTTTACTTATAATTAAATGGGTAAACTTATGTACTGCTTATTGGTATTTTATATTCCATTATATCCTTGTTTAGTCTATTGATGACATCCTACAAAATAACGAAATACTACCTAGTGTTTTTATGGTGGATGCATTATGCAGCTTTTTTATATGCACCTTTTCTTATATCTGCAGATAGATGCTGCTATAAACTCGGGAAACTCTGGTGGTCCAGCCTTTAATGATAGAGGCAAATGTGTGGGCATTGCATTCCAGTCTCTTAAACATGAAGATGTTGAAAATATCGGGTATGTTATACCCACACCGGTTATTCTGCACTTCATCCAAGATTATGAGAAGAATGGAGCATATACAGGTAACTAGTCTGCTTGCTTACTACCTATCGATGTGGTCTGTGTAACATAACATGGACACTTGTAAATAAATTGCAAGTGGTTTAACCGAGTAACGTTATATCCAGATGACTATTGATTAAATCTGATGATCACATTGTACATGCTAGGATTCCCATTTCTTGGGATTGAATGGCAGAAAATGGAAAATCCAGACTTGCGAATAGCAATGGGTATGAAGCCCGATCAGAAAGGTGTTCGTATCAGAAGAATTGATCCCACTGCTTCAGAATCCGAAGTCTTGAAGCCCTCAGACATTATTCTCAGCTTTGATGGGGTGAATATTGCTAATGATGGAACTGGTTAGTTTCTTTTTATGTCATGGCATACATCTGATTATTGATACTTTTTCAGTTGCACATTGGCATGAATGCTTGTTTAATTTGCTTGATGGAGATTATTGGCATTACTCCATATTTTGAACTTCACGATGCTTGCTCTATCATATGTGAAGACCCCTCATTTTCTTGATTTTCAGTTCCCTTTCGACATGGAGAGCGCATAGGTTTCAGCTACCTTATCTCCCAAAAGTATACAGGAGATAGTGCAGCTATTCAAGTTCTCCGTGATTCTGTGTCTTTAAGTTTTGATATCAAACTTTCAACTCACAAAAGGCTCATTCCACCTCATGTGAGGGGCAGACCACCTTCTTATTATATTATTGCTGGATTTGTCTTCACAACAGTCTCAGTTCCCTACCTGCGTTCTGAGGTGTGTGATTCAGTTATATTATCTGTTTTTGTATGTCATTTATTTTTAGTGTCAATGTGTGTGAATTATTGCCTTGAAGTTGAGAATGATCACTTTTCGTAAATGAAATTTGCTTGATGATGCTGAAATAATTTAGTTGTGATTGGAATGTTTTATACTGTGAAGTACAGATGATTGATGATGATTATGAGTTACATGTCTGTAGCTGCATTTCTACTATACATTTGTTGGTCTTCATGCTCTGGAATATAAGAACTATGGAAACAATGGTAGAATACTGCAACTGTTAACATATGGTAGAGAATTGTTTGTTTCAGCAAAATGCCTAGTATTGAATATAAGAACTAAGAATTAAATTTTTAATTCTTCGCAATTGCATTTTCTTATTTCCATGCCCTTATTGAGAAATGAAATCTTGGACTCTGTTTTACCTACTTAGATAATTTAGTTCTTGTACCTGATTTTCGTAAAACTCTGGAATTTTAAGCTAATACTTGTCATTGCTGAAAATTCGGATGGTATGTGTTACATTGTTACAATATTTTTGTGTACATTTGTGAAGTATGGCAAAGATTACGAGTACGAAGCTCCTGTCAAGCTTCTGGATAAACTTCTGCATTCAATGCCACGATCACCCAATGAACAGCTTGTCGTGGTTTCTCAGGTCTCCCCTCTTTATTTGCTATTATTCATTTTACTGATCTGTGCTTCCAAACTATTATCTTACTGGAGGATTTCTTGAAGGTGCTTGTTGCGGACGTGAATATCGGGTATGAGGACATTGTCAACACTCAGGTGGTTGACCCATTGTCTGTAACTAGTGATAATTTCAGTATTGATGTAGCATGCGATTGAATATTGTTTTTTTATGATTGTATACAGGTCCTTGCTTTCAATGGTAAGCCTGTAAACAATTTAAGGAGCTTAGCCAACATGGTGGAGAGCTGTGATGATGAGTTTTTGAAATTTGATCTAGAATATGAACAGGTTCTCTCTCTCACTTTATACATACATACATATATACATATATATATTTATATTCTTATTTGTGTCTTACCACCGTGATATTTTCATCTTTTCGTTTATATAGATTGTGGTTCTCCAGACAAAAAATGCCAAAGCAGCAACTGTAGATATTCTAACAACACACTGCATTCCTTCTGCAATGTCTGATGATCTTAAGCGATGAATTTGGGTCAGAGCTCAGGCATTCTGCAATATTGTTGTTGTGACCTGGATGCCACCCCTTTCCATTTGTCTCTACTAAAACCACGACAAAATATCTGCTAGATTCTTGAGGGTGGGTTTCCTAGGTTCTTGTTCTTGGATGGAGCTTCTCTGCCGATGTTGAGGGTTGATTATCTTACTTGAGAACATTACCGGAAGAAGTCACAAAAAATTGTTAGTTTCGTGCTAGTACCATAGCAAGAATAGTTCAGTGTACTGCTAGCAAATCGTTTTGGCTGTCTTGATTTGTAGTCTTAATCTTATTTTATCACGGGTCAAGTTAGTATTAAGTAGCATTGTTACATTGTGGGGAGCTGATATTTCTTGCGATGAGCCACTAGCAGAACATGTGGAAATTCAATGAGATGAAGTTGGTTGAATCCATTAATTGCTGATCTGCGTACAGATCACAAAATTCACTATTGTTTTAGGATTATAATAATGCTGCCAAGGTGTTCAAAGGACGGGATTTTTGATCTTGTGCTCCTGCCTTTCTCATTTAGCATTTAGGCGCCATTTGTATTCCTGAAGATAATGTCCAACCCGCAGTTCCTGATATATACGCCTGCTAGGTTTCAATCGACAGAGGACAGACTATTATTTTATAGGTTTTTACAAAGTCAACTACTTTCAAGTGAAGTTATATATGAATATATATCTTTTCAAATTATAGTTGTTGATACATAGAATAACTTACAAATTATAATTGTGTCCATAAATTCTACGATTTGATTGTTTGCGGCGTCAGGAGTTCGTGCTAGGCATTCAACTTGGATTCCAGAGGGTAGTCTTATTGCAGTCATCTGTTTAGTTGATAATGTAATTTTTATTATTGAAATAATTTAATAATAAATAATATAGAAAATTAATTAAATTACTTTTATTTTAGTCACTTATATTTATCAGTAAATTTAGTAATAAATTGTTATACTTTCTGTGGAACACATTTGTCACAATTGAATCGAGAAGATGCTGTTTGCGTGAAGTAATTATAAAAGGAGCCAAATAGTTGACCGTTTGGCACGTTTCGTGTCAATGGCAGAAGATGAGCAAAGCATGTAATCAGAGACAGAGAAAGGATAGGAACAGTACCTTCTAAGATGAAGAGTGTGGCCGAAGAAGACTCCGTAGAAGGCACCCTAAGGGCTTTAACATGATCACCAAACATGGCCCTTTCGTTTCTCATCGTACTACCAAAAGTTTTTACAAGCACTTTCGAAAGGAAATGTTTAAAAAATACGAAAGGGAGAAGAAAGGCGACACGAGAGGCTATTTGGAATGAAAATATAATAATTTAAGGAAATTTTCTTAACTTCTACACATTTTGATGCAAGATAGATAGGGAAGAAAGGTTAGATCTTACTGAAATATGTAAAGAAATGGTAACTGTTGGGAATCGTAATCGAATCCAAAGCACGGTGAAAATTTTATTTTATAATTTTTCATTCGAATCTTTTCAATCATAAATTCTTCTTTCGAAGGTTGAGACGTACTTTATTCAAATTTCTAAAAAAATTCTTCTTTTGAAGCAATCAATCATAAATTATTCAAATGTCAAACTTCTAACAATTTTTACAAAATAATGAAAAAGAACTCAAAGTAAGATAAGAGTATTAACTCTTTAATGTCTTTTTTTCCCCCCTATTTATAGAAAAATACTTTAGGGTCTTCCTAATTAAAATTAAATTACTAATTACTAATTATAATTAATTTTAATAAAATCAAATATCTTCTTCTGAGTTAATAACTTGTTGTGTGGGCCCCTCATCCAAGGCCCACAATGCTAAAAGCAAGAGAAATCTTATTCCCTTTTTCCTTTTTTATGTCCCTATGTCTTTCTGTGTGGCAATTCGAGATAATTTATTTGTGAAAATGCATATATGACCAAAATCGAACCCTACCTAAAATCGGGTCAAGCTATCATTGTATACGTTGATTCTCTAGTAATAAGATCAGCTAAGCCTTATTTGACCACCCCAGGAGCAATTATTGGTGTAGCAATCATACTTCCTTCACCTAAACTACAACTTAATTTAGCGGTTCTTTCCAAAAGACGTGAATGCAAATAGAAAACATCTCATACCTAACAAGCATGACCTCTTCCTTAAAAGGAGGTGATTTGGCCCCACCTTCCAATACAACTACTTTGTTACGACTTCTTCCAAACTTTCTCAAACTTCACAATTGAAACTTTTTCAAGAAAGTGTTACAACAAAAATAAGAGAGATATTTCACAATTCACATAAGGCCATTATAATTTATATTTACTGTCAATATATTAGGAATTAGAATTAGATTAATTAAAATTTCTTAATTCTTTAATTAAATAATCTATAATAGATTGACATCTAACAACATGTTATAACTACCAAAATATTAGGAATGTTAAAGTGGTCTGACTTAACCTATCTATGCATTGTTATAACATATAATTTAATTCTTTAATCGTCTAATGTTTCAATTGAACATAGAGCATATCAATGTCTACTTTATTTAAATTAAATCATATTATTTTTACTAATTAGTAATCAATTTATAACTGATATCTGAAAGCAAACTTTTCAAATGTCAGTTCATTATAGCCAGAGATTTCTCTAAATTACTATTAATAAAAAAGAAACATTCTCTCTCATTACTAAAAGGTAATGAATCCTTTATTGATTTACTCAAATGTCTCTATATAGTTTATACTATATCTAAGTACTACCAATTGAGCTACTCTGATTAAAATAGGTCATATATAATCTTCACATTTTAGTGTCTAAGATTAACCACTTCCTTTATAAAGAAGAAATATAATGTGTGCTGCCTAATTCTGAAAGATTTTTTATAGTGACCACTTACTTAAATCTTACAATTTTCATCTCAATTATCGTCATAATTAAGAAAGATTGCTTAAATGTACACTTGGATCTTTTATACTGTGGATCCTTTCATGTGCCTAACGACTCTAATGTTTTAAAGTATATTACTGTCTGAACAATGCGAGGAACCATTCAAGTTCATTAGAGAACTTTTTGACCCAAATAATCATTTTACTAAATAAAAAATATATTATAGCTTGATTAGCAATTGATGCTACATTGAAACCTGTTCTAAGTAAAACAAATCTTAACTAGAACCTACTTCTGTCAAACTAAAGCTAATATTTATATGACCTTGACTTTAAATATTAACTCATATATAAAATAATGGATATTTTAATACTTCATAAGTATTATATATCTAAAATATTAAATACCTTTAGTACATTATCTATATTTTTTGATTAGAACAGGTAAACAACTTATGCATTTATTTCTATAGATCTAATTCCTAGAATTAAGTTGTTTTTTACATGTCTAATGAGAGTTGTTCTTAGACTATGTCATCTTCAATAATTGAAAATATGAATTATTGTTCCTTATTAGTAGCATGTCTCTGCAAGCTCTTATTAAACCAAACAATTATACTCCCACTAAACTTCTTTTAAACATGATAAATCCACAACTATCTCTAAAAGCAGGCTCTTTTAATTTATAATGAAAGTGAATCTTTCTACATATCGTAACCTTTCAACATCAAATGTATCAACCAAGGTGTTAATTCCATTTTGATATACTGTCATGAGAATTGAATTATTTCAAACTTTATCTTACTCCATCTACTTATCTTGAAAGCCATCCTCCTTTAAATATGCATTGAAACAAGCATTTTGTTTAATAGGGTTTGCAAGATTATAACCATTTAGATATCTCATAATTTTCTATTACACAACTTAGTTATAAACTTGTTGGGTAATATATGCTTTAACTAAGCGTCACATCTTGAAATCATTAACTTTGATTCTTTCAAAGTCTTAACTCCATATTTAATATGGAATCTTTCTAATGATTTGAAAGAACTTCATAACAGTTATTATATTAAAAATATCTACAGAAGAAATAAATATTTCATCACACAGTATCTCATATTATATTTTCCTTTATTCATAAATTAATACTATTATAGAATTTAGTTATCGAGGTATTTACTACATAATCTTTTTTTGTATAGGTAACTGATCAGGTTATTTTGATGTGTGTAAGTTTTAATTGATTAACCTCAATAATCCATAAGCGAACGGGTCGTTAGCGTAGTACCTAAGGTGTCGATCCCGCGAGGAGGGATAATCTAATCCTAAAATCTAAGGCGAAAACAAATCGCAGAAATTCAATATGTAACGAAACTAAAACAAGAATTCAATTCAATCAATCAAATCAATTTAAGAATCAATCACAAAATATTAACAATTTAGCTATTGCAACACACACTCAAGAATTAACCTAAGGAATTACCAATTGAGAGAGAGAATTTTATCTATCTTTAACGCTAACCTAATCGATTATAAATTACTGGATTATTGATCTTAGATGATCCTAGGGTTGATTATTTTCTCTCGAGTTATAATCATTAATCCTAATTTATAAACCATAATCAGATTATGGAAGTTATAATTTCTCAATTAACAACCTACCCAAAACACTATTTAGATATAAAGTTATCTAATAAACTATCAAAAACCTATGCAAGATCTCTCTTCGCACAATTTACCGATTTGATTTAATTCTTGTTATATTAAATCACCTAACTCTCATTAGTTTAATTTAATTATTTTTCACTCGATTCCCTCTCTCAGTTTATTATCGAATTATGCATGTCCAAAATTAAATCACAATAAATCCAAATAACACATAAGGGATCAGACTTCATTAAATCAAAGATAAAACCCTGAAGGTGAGTTTAGAACATCATCAACATCCAAAAATCCTACCATCAATTGTTATTCCAATTCTATACAATAATAAAACTTAAAATAGTAGGAAATATGAAATTGAACGGACGACAAGAGGCAACGATGTTAGAAACTCCTGATCTGGGAAGTACGTCGAGTCAACTTCTTCTCCTCTTTTCTCTTCCTTCTTTTCTTTCTCTATCTCTCGATAATTCTCTCTAGGGTTTCTCTAAAAGTGGTTGATGCAAAAGCTCCTCCTGCCTCTTTGTTTTATTCTTTAAATTCCTTTTGTGTTATGAACAACCCTAGGTTTTTTGGGGTCTAAAAAGTCCGAAAAATCTCTCGAAACTTGACTATTTTGAGTATCTATGCGTCTGCCTGATGCAGGCCACGATACATCTGAACCTTCTATCATGATTGTGGTAAGCAGGCCATGATCGTGGGCTATGTCTTGGGCTTTTGTCACGATCGTGGAATATGGGCCACGATCGTAGGCCAACTTTGGTGGTTCTGTCACAATCGTGGCCTATGCTATGATCGTGGGCTGTTGTTTCGACCCTAGTGTCTTTGAAGCTTCTCCATTCTTCTATGTTGACCCTAAAATACTAACAAACACATCAAGGTACCTCAAAAATATAATAATTAAGCTCAAAGACTTGTACTAACCCATAAAACACTCAAAACATAAATAATTAACAAACTAACACAATTCTAACCTAAACACATACTAAACAATTGAATTAACAATTAAATACATATCAAACTAAGCCCTAAAACACGATGCAATTCACATTTATCAACATCTTCACACTTAAACATTTGCTTGTCCTCAAGCAAACAAAACAACAAACACACAAAATCACACAACGCACAATGCAATAATGAGATAACGACTTTAACTTCATGAAATAAATTTAATTTTAAACACAATCATTCAAGTTATTTCAAATCATTAACATGAAAAATCCATGTCTAGGGGCTTTGAACTAAATATACATATTAATCTAGATCCAAGTGTTAAATTATTTAACCTTTTTAGTTACACACACACATCAATAATTCTTTGGTCATTCAAACTCTGTAACTACTCCTAAATACGTTTTCATGAAAAGTCAAGTTATTACAAGTTCGATAGGTTTTATTAGAAAAAACTTTTTTATTTTTAATTTTATTAAACAAAGACCTAGTCTTTTACTCAAAAGCAAACATTGGTGATGAATGTCGATCTGGTTACTCAACTAAGTCATTTTTTAAAGTTGTTTGGTTGAAACGTCATTATAGCCTTTTTCACGTGGATGCGCACATTTGTGATGCGTGTCGATCTGGTTACTCAGCTATATCACGTTCTCAATTGACTACTAGCTCTATTCATAACTCGAAGGCCAGTGGAATAATAGATTATTTAAAATTAACAACACAATTTTTTTTACTGCCTACCTTGTTGCTTTAGCTACTCGTTTCCATGAAAAAATACTAGCATGCTACTTAAATCGAAAGACCTCAAATTATGAATGAATATGACAAATTTAGAGAGCTACAACTTAACACTAAATCCTAATTAAGCTGCATATTTAGCCAAAGAACCCAATTCACTAATTTTTTAAGCTAATGATTCTTTACAACCTAATAAACTATATTCAAAATTAAATCAATTTCAATCCATCTAAGCCATTAACACATTCACACAATTCATAAAAGGCAACCTAAAAACTATAATATAATATGCAAAATTCACATTCAAAGCAAAACACATAACCCTCCCCACACTTGAACAACACATTATCCGCAATGTGAGAAGGGGACAAACAAACACACATGGAAAGGAGAGAAACATAAATTAAAGTAAAAAAATAAAGAATAAATTTAAAAAGAAAGGGGTTAGAATAAAGCCTCATGGTGATGGAGGCGGGGATAAATCTATTGGACCCCTTATCTAGGAATTGCTTGAAGAAAGTGAGGGAATTAGTGATTCCAGATCAATTCAAATTACTAAAGTTTTATTAAAAGTTCAAAACAACTCTAATTAAACCTAAGAATTTCAATCAAACCACTAAACGTGCTAATTTATGGTTCTTAGCTTGACCTTACATCTATAGAGGCATCTTAATTGTTCGAACAAAAGGAAATCACTTCCTCATCCTTAGGAATTGCTCCTCCAAGATATAGCTTGCAACAATGGCCGTTGACCTTAAAATTTTCCTTGTTAGCATTTTCCAGTTTCAGGGCTCCATGATCGAAAACTTGAATGACCGTAAAAGGTCCACTCCATCGAGATTTTAACTTCCCTGAAAACAGCCTCAACCTTAAGACGAGAATTGTGCCATTTCTTTACCTTTTCCTTGTAGAGTTTGGCATTTTCATACTCATTATAATAAAACTCTTCAAGTTTGTCCAGTTGCAAAAGTCTCTTTTCGCTTACTTGCTTCCAATCAAAATTTAACGCTTTTATCGCCCAATACGCCCGATGTTCTAGTTCAACTGAAAAATGACAAGCTTTTCCGTACACGAGTCTATAAGCAGTTGTTCCGATAAGTGTTTTGAAAGCTTTTTTATAAACCCATAAAGCATCGTTTAACTTTATTGCCCAATCCTTCTTGGAGTTATTCACCATCTTTTCCAAAATTCGTTTCAGTTCTTGATTGACAACTTCCACTTGGCCACTAGTATGTGGATGGTAAGGTGTAGCAACATAGTGGTACACTCCATATCTTTTTAAGAGGGCACCAAAAGATCTGTTGCAAAATGTGTACCTCCATTACTTATTATCGTATGTGGCACTCCAATTGAATAATCGTTTGATGAACTTTTGCACCGCCTTTCCATCATTGGTTGGAGATGCCACTGCTTCAGCCCAACGCGAAATGTAGTCCACCCCCACTAGAATGTATATGTTTCCCATTAAAGATGAAAAAGGACTCATAAAGTTGATGCCCCATACATCAAGGACTTCCATTTCTAAAATGTTGGATAAATGCATCTCATCTCTTTTGGAGATGTTACCTATTCTCTGGCATCGATCACATTGTGCTACAAAAGTCTGAGCATCCTTAAACAATTGTGGCCAATAAAATTCACTTTCGAGTATCTGAGTTGCCATTTTGTTAACTCTATAATGTCCAACATACTGACCTTCATGACATTGCTTTAAGATGTCCAACATTTCTTCCTCTAGAACATATCATTGCATTAACCCATCAACGTATGCTCTATATAAAATTGGCTCATTCCATATCGAGTAGCATCAGGGTTTCATTGGGAAAATTTTCATTAATATTGTCTCTTGGCTTGCATACCCCTCCTTCCAGTAT
>JANKYE010401330.1:0-12778 GCA_032467995.1 Erythroxylum dillonii
CATATCATGTACTGGAATTTCATACAATTGATATTTTCAGGTGAGCTTAAAGCATTTGGAAATAGGTAGTCACTGTGTTGTCAACTAAAGCTAAATTATACTTGAAATCACCAAATTATTTTAACTATATTAGAAAATTAATATTAATCTTAAATCATTTTATAAATATTAAAATAATAATTAACGGCATTTTGACTCGGGATCAACCCAAGTCGAGTGAGTATTAGGTTAGATTTGATTTTAACTTTAAGATTTAAATTGGGCTTAGATTAGAACTATTTGACCTAAATTTGACGTAAAGTGTAAAATTTTTTAATGAAAGTGATAATATTTTGAATAAAATGACCTATTTAAAAATTTAAAATTAAAAAATTAGGTTTGAGCCAAACCTAACTCATGAAAATTCTCTTCGTCAAACTCACCAGGTATGAAAAACTTTCGGAATCACAGCTATAGGCTGCAAACCGTGTTTGCCAACCCAGTGATGTGATGTTGCTGTCATTGGGTCGTTCCTGTCGTTGGGTCCACGTGAGATTGTTTAATTTCTGGTAGAGGGTCAGGTAGCTCTCTTTCTTTTCCTTCCTGATAAAAAGAGGCAGGACTGTGAAAGTAAAGTGTTAGAGATCACCTGGTCCGTTCTGTTTGCTTTAGCTTGCTATGTAGGATTTCCACAAATGTCGTCTACTAAGTACCAAGTTTAATTACTTCACATACAAAGAATTCTTGAAGTCAAGTTCGATTGCTTTTACTTTTTTATTGATTGTATTTTTACTTTTTATTTTTATTTTGATTGCTTTTATTTTTTCATTGATTGTGAAGTTCAATTATTTCACAACAGTAAAATTCTTGAAGTCAAGGTCTATTGCAATCGATAAAAAAGCAAAAGCAATTGATTGCAATCGACCTTGACTTCCAATTGCAAATAATTCTACTTCAAATAAAAATAAAAATCTGTTTGATTATTAATATGTTATTATATTTTTATCACTAATAATAATGACATATTATATAAAATTTTAAAATAATTTTTAATTAAATCAATTTATTTTAATCTCTTATATGATATTTATTAAAAATGATCAATAAAAATAATTTTGAGATTGGATTGGCTTGTTCTACCGAAATACCGGAAGAGCAGATGAATATCAGCAATGTGACAGTCCAATTGCAGAAAAGCAGGGACATTAAGGTGCGTAGAAGACGTTGAATCCTTAGTGTGAGGGTGTCGGGGTTGCATAATTTGAAGATCAAAGAGTGAGAGCATTGAGAAAATGAAGTGAAAACGAAGATAAAAATTAAAATCAAATCTTAATGTCAGCGGAGTTGCGTAATCTCATTTAGGTCATTTTTAAACAATCATTTTTAAACAACGACGTTGTTTTAATTATGTGATTAAACGATATCATTTTATTAATAGTCATTTGTTGTGTTAACTTTGACTGACATGTATTAATAGTTAAGGTTTCTAAAACACGTGGCAAGTCATGCCAACAAACTTAACAGAAACACTAATATCACGTTATAGTTGAAAAAAATTAAAAATTTGAACATTTTATTGCTATTTTTTGAAGTTCGGGCTAGAATTGAAAATTTTTGAAAGTTTGGACATTTTGTTGCTAATTTTTAAAGTTTAAGCTATAATTGAAAAATTAACGGAAATTTAGTTTTTTTAGTTAACCCTTATATTTATAAAAAAACTTATTTCTTATATGAATTTTCATAGTTTAAATTTCTGTAAAAAATTATAACTCACCTCGACTTTAAAATGTTAGTTAATCTAAAATAAGATTATAATTAAAATTGCAAGTACATAAACACTTAATTTTAAATGGAGTGCTCTAAAACAAGCAATACGAGTTAATTTATATATTTGATAGTATATATATTTTTCTTCACGGTTAGCTTAACGTGTCGTCAGGTGTTAATTGAAAATATAGAATTGGAATGTCCAAGTCATCCACTTAGGTCTGTGTCGTCAGTTGTTCATTGAAAATATAGAATTGGAATGTCAAAGTCATCCACTTAGGTCCGTGGAGACCGGAGAAGATGGCAAAAGAAATCATTTGAATGTGAACTAAAAGATACAAATTTCCCCTTTAGTTTAAAAATTTTTAGAATTTTTTTTATCTTTAAAGATTTTGAAACAAAGTCATTTTATTTTAAAGTTCTTTAATCTTCTTTTAGAATTTTTGGTTTGACAAAACACGCACAAGATGAACATCAAATGTGGGCTAATCAAATGTTATTTACACGTCGGTTAAGCTCAACACTTAAAGTTATTAAAGTAAACTAATTAAATTTGACTTAAATTGATAACTTATTATAATTATCTTAAATTATTAATTTAAAATTTAATTAATTCGAGTGAGAGTTTAAAAACCGAGTTAACATCAGACAATAATATATTTTATAATATTTATGGTAAGTATTGTGTTAATATTTTAGGAAGTAGGGTTTTGTACATGCCTCTGTATAAGGCTCTTTGCTCTCATTGAAAGTTATGGCATTATCTCCTCAAAATTTATCATGGTATTAAAGCCAAAACTCTGGCTTCATTAATCTTGTACAGGAGGAAAATTCAATTCGTCATTCATCGCAAAGCTCCTTGCCAGTTGCCAATTTACATTTTGCGGTGTTCAACTAGTGGGTAATTCGATTTTGTCTTATCTCAATGTAAGTATGCCTTCGATATTCTTGGTGAGGCTGGTTTAACAGGTGCTAAGCCTGCACCGTTTCCTATGGAGCAACATCATGAGCTTGCTTCTTCGTAGAGTCCTTTCTTTATTAATCCTAGCCATTATCAACTATTGGTGGGTCGTCTAGTATATCTTACTATCACTCAACCAAAACTTTGTTATTCAGCATGTTGGGATATTACTGCTATACTGTGATCTTTCAAACACAAACACTTGATAAAGCTTTGTTACTTTGCAAATTGGACATGATTGCAGAAAATAAAGAAGACAATATTTACTTGGTTCGATAATGAATCACTATCTACATCCAAGGTTTCCACTTGTTAATGGTGAAAGAATTCACCAATGAAGAAGAAGAACAAAATCGATACAGAGATTGTGTGTTTCTCAACATATGAAAGAGCCTCCAAAGCAACCTTAGTACCCACAAGTTAGTACCCTCATGGGCGGAGCCACAGTGGGGGCACTTGCCCCCACTGCTTCTAAACATTTTTAATTTAAAATTTTTATTTCATAAAAAATTTAAAATTTTGCCCCAATTAAATTAATGGTGACAAAAAATAATAATAATAATTATAGTTTTATTAAGATATTAAATAAAAAATCAAATTTGAGTCCATCTATTTTTATTAAGATTACTATTATTTGAGTCCATGACTTTTTTAAATGAAAGCTTACAAATAGGGACATAAAAATTACATATTTAATTGACTTTTTTTATTCAGATTTTTCTACCATTTTGGCTTCTTCATCACACTACTTTTTAACTTTTCTTCCCCTAACTCCACAAGGACTACCACACTCAAAGTGAAAAACAATAATCTATATTGAACGCAATTGTGGAAAGGATTCCCCCACAGGCCTCACCCCATTCTAGTGCTGATAGGTAAATTTTCACTTCTTTTCTTTAGAAGAATGTGTAGTATGTATAATTTAGAGATGGGTTCTTGTAAGTTATAATAGAGTTGATACAATTTTAATCTTTACATTCTTTTAGACTTTTAGTAAAGAGATGCAAGATAAGATTTCTCATTGTAGACGAAAAATCATAGCATATAAAGTCGTAAAAATGAACAAAAGCAGTACAAATCATCTAGCACTAGTGATAATAGGGATAAAAGAAGTACCCAGATGCCCTTATGAATAAAAATAGATGGGCTTAGATTTTATTTTTTATTTGATATCTTAATATATCTATAATTTTTATTATTATTTTTTGTCACCAATTAAATTAATGGGGGCAAAATTTTAATTTTTAATATAATTAAAATTTAAAATAATAATTTTAATTTATAGATAAGACGCAAGATAAGATTTCTCACCAATTAAATTTTAATTCAAGTTATAGTGAAGACGCAAGATAAGATTTCTCATTATAGACAAAAAATCGTTGCATATAAAGTCGTAAAAATGAACAAAAACAGTACAAACCATCTACCACTAATGATAATAGGGATAAAAGAAGTACCCTAGATGCCCTTATGAATAAAAATAAATGGGCTTAAATTTTATTTTTTATTTGATATCTTAATATATCTATATTTTTATTTTTTTGTCACCAATTAAATTAATGGGGGCAATTTTTAATTTTTTAATAGAATTAAAATTTAAAATAATAATTTAAATTAAAAAAATTCAATAATATAATAGTACTTTAAATATTTTGCCCCCACTCAAAATAATTTATGGATCCGTCCCTGAGTACCCTTTCTTGCACTCTCAAATGACTGAATACAATATGAATTGAAAATGAAGTTTCTGAGTTGTGTTATTTCTTGTCTGATGCTTCTGTTTTCTTTTATAATGGAGGAAGATGAAGACTTTTGTTTGGGTCTGTATGATCTGAAGCTTGTCATGTGCCTCATGTGAGTCACTTAGTCCCTTACTACTGTCTACGTTTTATTATGTCAGGAGTTGCATTTTTGCCTTCAATGTATGTAATAAGACTAAGTTTAATAAGTGTAGCTTCTGGTGTAAGAAATGACAGTGTTTTGAGTTTAAGTTCCAAACTTGTGTCTTTGATTTGAGTGTCACGTGGGCATGTCTTAATTTCATTCATTTTTTTCTGACATAGGTAGAAGCCTCGAGAGCATGTCTCTCCTCCCTCTTCAAACTTCAAACACTCTTCTTCGATTTTCCAACTTTCTTCAGCTTCTGTTGTTTTTGTGTATAGATTAATGGAGAATAACGTGATTGTTATCACATTTTCCCTCCTTCTCCGTTTATCTGTACTTAGAACACAGATCTGTGAGTGATTTAGGAAAACACGAAACCTTAATTTCTCCTCTTCAGTGAGATTTGTCGAATCTGCCTTCAGAATCAAGGGGCTTCCTCGATTTGTAAGCAGTCCCTGCAAAAATTAAAATTCTTTTGTGTTAGTATTTTTGTTCCAAAGTCAGAAGGATTTTTCTCACCTTTTATTTTCTCTAGATTGAAGGTTCCTTTGGCGATTTGGTCTCTGACGAAATGCAATCACACATCTATGTGCTTGGATCGTTCATGGAAAACCGGATCTCGACTCAAGTACCACACACTATGACTATCCATGTATAATACTAGTGTTGAGATTTCTATGTTAATTTCCCTTAATATTCCTGATAGCCATGCTAATTCCTTTACCCCTTCTGTGATTGCATAATATTTTGCCTCTGTTGTTGATAAACTTACCACTGATTGTTGTTGTGATTTCCAACTTATTATGTTTGCTGAAAGTGTAAATATATATGCTAAAATTGAATTTCTTGAGTCCTTATCTGTTGCATAATTATCATCCACATAGCCATATGGAGACATATAATTACATTTGATTAGATCCCTTTTAGAGAAACATAATCCATAGTTCACTGTTCCAGATATATATCTGAGAACATTTTTGAGCCCTTGCTAGTGTTCTAAACCTGAATTGGCCATGAACTTACTTAGGATACTTATAGCATAGGCTAGTTCAGGCCTTGTGCATAGCATAAGGTACATCAAACTTCCAACACCTACATCATAGGGATAGTAAGCCATAGCCTTCTGTTCTTCTCCAGTCTTATGACACTTGTCAAAAACCATCTGTAAGTGTGATCCTAAAGGTACTAAAGTAGGTTTAGCTTGTTCCATATTAAATTGAGCTAGGATTTTCCTTATGTAATTCCTCTGAACAAGCCACAATTTCCTTTCCCTCCTATGCCTAGTTATCTGCATTCCTAGAAGCTTCTGAGCCTCCCCTAGGTCTTTCATTTCAAAATGAGAGCACAATTTAGTCTTAACTTCTTGAATTTTATTCAAGTCCTTCCCTGTGATGATAAGATCATCTACATAGACTAACATAAATATAGCTTTAGTCATTCCTAGATCTTTGTAATATAGGCAATAATTATATGAGCTTCTAATGAAGTTCATACTAGCAGCAACCTCATGGAACTTCTTGTTCCATTGTCTAGGAGCTTGCTTGAGCCCATATAAGGATTTTTGCAATAGGCAAACATAGTCTAGCTTGTTTTTGTCCTCAAATCTAATTGGTTGCTTAATATATATATAGTCTCCTCTAGCTTTCCATATAGGAAACCTGTCTTAACATCCATCTGATGGATTTCCCAATCATATAAACTTGCTAGGACTAGTATAAGCCTAATTATCTTGAATTTGACTACTGGAGAAAATATCGCCTTGTAGTATATTCCTTCCTTCTGCCTAAATCCCTTAGCTACAAGCTTAGCTTTGTAAATTCTAAGTTCTGCTTTAGTTACTCCTTTCAATTTGAACAACCAATTATTCTCAATTAATTTGGTTTTGTAAGGTCTAGGGACTAAAGTCCAAGTCTTATTTTTCATTAATGAAGAATATTACTTCTCACAAGCTTCTTTCTATTGTTTAGCATCTTTGCTTCTCATGGTTTCATCATAAGTTTCTGGAGCCTTATTTTCTACATTTTCAGTCATGAAACATGCAAATTCAATCAAGTCTAGTTCTGTATACCTTCTATTAGGAATTCTAATTCTTGGTTGCCTATTCCTTGTGGGTAGGTAGTCTTGTAGGTTTTCCTGAGTATCATCTAGGGTTGGGTGTGACATTTCTCCTTCACCCTCACCTTCTACCTCTTCTCTCCTTTCTTCATACTGTGTTGTGCCTTCTGGAGGCTCCACATTTTATGATTGAGTAGTACCACCTTCTTCAGTTTTAGGTAGTACATAGAAATGGACTGATAGGTTTGATGTCCTTATTCTCCTGAATTTCACTTTGGGGGTTAGAATTTTGAGAATTCTTGTTCAGCAGAGGGAATTCATCTTCCTTAATGATATCATATCTGCTAATGATTGTTTTGTAGGCTCCCTTTTGGAGCAGTAAGAGTTTATAACACTTTACACCTTTTGGATATCCTAGGAACACCCCCTTGACTACTATAGGCTCTAATTTTCCCTCTTTTTGATGTGCATAGGTTACACATCCAAAAGTCTTAAGATGTGAGAGTTTTGGCTTCTTACCACTCCAAATTTCCTAAGGAGTCTTATAATCATTAGTTGAGGTTGGTAGCCTATTGATTAACTAGGCTACTGTACTAATTGTTTTCCCCATAGAGAATGAAAGCAACCTGACGAGAGGAGCATGCATCTAGTCTTTTCTAGGAGGGTTCTATTTAATCTTTCAGCTACTCCATTTTGTTGTGGAGTAGCTCTTACTGTTTTATGCCTTAGGATTCCATTCTTAATGCAGTATTCCTCAAAATATTTATTGCAATACTCCAGTCCATTATCAGTCCTTAGGCATTTTAATTTCCTCCCAGTTTGATTTTTCATAAGATTATGCCACCTTATGAAAATCTCCAAAGCTTCATCCTTTCTCTGCATAGGGTAAACCTAACATTTCCTTTATTTATTATCAATTATGGACATGAAATACAAATTCCCTCCTGTTATGGGAACTTGAGTTGGCCCCCAGAGATCACTGCGAGCATACTCCATGATCTCTGTGGCTCTCTTGGCTCCCCTTTGAAATGTTGACCTGTGGTACTTTCCTAGCATATAGGATTCACAAAATTCTAACTTCTGTAGGTTTTCTTCAGGGATTAGACTTGCCAAGAGAGATGGAGCAGGCTCTTGTTACCTGCGTGACCCAACCTTACATGCCATTGCTTGGTTGGTTCAAGGCTTCCACCTTCTGAAATCTAATTAATTTCAGTTAAGCCTATAACATAGTATAGGGCACCCCTCTCCACTCCTTTAATGATGACTTTCCCATCCCTTAGGATTTCTCTAAGTCCATCTTTAGACCTGATCTGTAAATTACATGACACATGTAATACTATTCAAATTACGTAACTTTTAATAAATTATTTTATAGGCATGTATTAAATAAATTATTTTAAATTAAACAATTTAAATAATTATTAAAAATCAAGCATTTTAAATAAATTATTTACTAAATTAAAAATTATAAGTTAATTAATATTAATAAATTTAACATATTTTATTAAATATGTAAAGTACTCATATAAATTTAGATATTATGAACTCACTATTTAAAAATTATTTAGTAAAAAATTGGGATCAATTATCCACATATATTTTCTAATTACAACAATAATAACAATAATATCCAGTAGAAATCTTGCTAAGACGTGGGGTTTGAGGAGATCCAATAGTACGTAATTTTACCTCTATCTAGTAGAGAGACTATTTCTAAATCATCCACACAAATGAATGAAAATAAAAATAAAAATAGAAAAAGATAACAAATAGTTAAATAAGTAAATAAATAAATAAAAGAATAATAAATGAAAGCATCTGGCAACAAGTTGAACGCCAAGTAGCTCGTATAAACCAGCAAGTAAGCATATCTTCATTTGTAGTCTTTTTAAAAAAGTTTAGGCTCGTTCGTAGTCAGTAATTAAAACACAATTTAATCAGGTTCGAACTAGGCATTAAAAATATTTAACTTAGAATAGAAATATTGGTCCAACTCGACTCAACCGCAACTCAATCTGCCCAAGTTCTTAGCCCTTTTTCACTTGATCGGTTTGAACTTTTGTTGCATTTTAAAGATCTAATTAGTTTCAGTTCAAACTCGAACTTATAAATTAAATTTAAACTTGTGTTTAAGTCTTATAAAATTTGAATTTGTCATATTTATACCTATAAATGATGTTGGAGATTTTTAACATTAAAAACTGTTTGACAATTATGGATTTTTCTTGATCCTGAAGAAAGGAGAACCTCTGAAGAAAGGAAGCCAATCAAGTTTCATCACTCAGTCCATTGTTCTGACACAGATATCCTTCGCGAACATGTACCATGACTTAGGCTATTACTGGCTTCGCCTTGCAATCTACATTGCTGTGTGTCTATGTGTTGGAACAATCTTGCATGACATTGGCCACGATTATGGCTCAATTCAGGTAACTAACTTATTAACAACTCATAGGGGTGAGCATTCGGGCTAATCGGGCCAAATTTTCACTGTTCGGGTAAAGCCCGAATTACCTAAAAAAATTTCCATCTTACCCGGCCCGAACTCAAATTTTCATTACCCGAACTTACCCAGCCCGATCGGGTAATTCGGGTAATTTTGGGTTACCCGAAATTTTGTTTGGTTCTCTTTCAAAAATTACACAAAAAAACTAAATACTTGAATTACATTCTCATATCTCATTTGAGAGACATAAAACAAAACAAATAGTTGAATTCACTAATAATATAACCAAATATTTCAATTAACTAGCATAATTAATCTATTAATTCTACAAGAAAAATAACGAAATATATTTTCATAATTCTTTTAAACCTAATTCGGGTAACCCGAATTTTTTTCGGAGTTACCCGTCCCAAACTGAAAACAATTCAGGTAATACCCGGCCCGACCCGATTTACCCGTATTTTAGCATTTTATTACCTGAATTAATTAAGGCCAGCCCGGCCCGAATAATGCTCACCCCTAACAACCCAACATTTCTAAGACACCATGTCTAATTACTCCAACGGTTGCTCCTACATTGTTGGATACTCAGACTAGAGGCTCGATGCTCATGTTTGTGACCTCGTTCTTGACTTTCGTGGCAATTGGTGGATTCCCCTCTTTCGTGGAGGATATGAAGGTTGGTCTTATTGCTTTTAAAGATATAAGCATTAATCTCATCAGCTTATATACCTTTATTTTTCCCAATATCAGATATTTGGTAGAGAAAGGTTAAATGGGCACTACAGTGTTGGAGCTTTTGTGAAAGGGAACACATGTTCTTCCTTAGCTTACTTGCTACTCATCTCTGTGATCCCTGGTGCAATAACTTATTACCTAGTTAGACTCCGGAAGAACTTTGGACACTTCGTGTACTTCACAATGCTACTCTTCATGTGCATGATGTTAGTTGAAAGCCTCACGATGTTAGTTGCAAGTATTGTTCCAACTTTCCTGATGGGCATTATAACCGGTGTCGGAATTCAGGGTGTCATGATGCTAAACAGAGGGTTTTTCCATTTGCCGAATGATCTGCCCAAGCCATTTTGGAGGTACCCCATGTTCTATATCGCCTTCCACAGGTATGCAAACCAAGGGTTGTACAAGAATGAGTTCAAAGGATTGACATTCCTTAACAATCAAGTAGGAGGAGCTACCTGTTGGTTTATTCCCATATTGGAAATAAGTGAGGGAGGGGGTGGCTTAACATTTATAAATAAACCCCCTCCCCTTTCCATAAAATCTATCCAAAAAAAACAAAAACAAATATTAACTCTTAGTAAGAGTAGTAAGTTTTTTGTGAGTAATTTTTGGGGTTTATTGGGATAAGGGTTTAAGAGTGTGTGTAAACACTAGTGAGTTAAGTGTTGAGTGAAACACTTGTAAGTGTTGTTTTTCTCCCTAATAAAAAAGGTATGCAGTAGTCCCGGAGACATAGGCACAATTTGGCTGAACTCCGTTATCAAATTTTGTGTTGTTCTAGCATTCTAGTAGTGTGGAAATAGTCTGATTTCCTAACAATTGGTGTCAGAGCCTTGGAGAAGTGAGTATGCTTTGTAGTCGCCACAGGAGTGGATCTTCTACATCAGAAAACTTTCTTTGGGCGTGTTGAAGCTTGGAGTTAGTATGCTCTGCAGTTTCCGCAGGAGTGGATCCTCTGCATCAGAATACTTGCCTCAGGTTGTGATAAATACACCATGCACGTAATTTCTGTCTAGGAGGCCAGGTTTTAAATGGGACTATTTGTGACCACTCCACCCTTTCCTGAGATTTTACATGGAATGGTAATACTGTCTTAGGAGTCTGTTTGACGGTCTTTCCTGGGTATTACTGAATCAGTTCACTTCACTAGTTATTTACCTCAGAGGAAACTAAAAGCCAGTGGGAGTGATGGTACCAGCTGATATGCTCAACAAAATCGATAAGTTCGATGGCACAGATTTCAAATACTGGAAGATGTATATAGAGGATTATTTGTATCAGAAGAACTAGTTTTTACCTCTCTTTGGAAAGAAGCCAGAAAACATGTCAGAGGAAGAATGGGTTATTCTTGACAGGCAGGCCCTTGGAGCAATTCGAATGACCTTATCTCGGAATATAGCCTTTAATGTGTTAAAGGTAAAAACTACAAAAGGCCTTATGGAGGAACTGACGGAGTATTATGAAAAACCGTTAACAATAAACAAAGCCAGATGCATGGATACTGGACTCTGGAGCATCGTTCCATGCAACTTTGGAGAAAGGTCTTCTCGAGAAGTATATGCCTGGAAATCTCGGCAATGTGTATCTTAGTAATGATCAACCCTGCGAGATTGTCAGTAAAGGTGTAGTAAAGCTCAAGCTGAATGGAGCCATCTGGGAGTTGAAGGATGTTAGACATATCCCTGACTTGAGAAAGAACTTAATCTCAGTGGGACAATTGGCAAATGAAGGCTACACCACAACCTTCCGTAGTGATAAATGGAAGATGTCAAAGGGAGCAATGATTGTAGTATAAGGAAAGAAGAAGGGTACTCTCTACCTAACAATTGGAGCATGTTGTTCAATTGCAGTTGCACAAGAGAGTGGAGATTCAAACTTGTGGCACCAGAGACTTGGTCACATGAGTGAAAAAGGAATGAAGTTAATGCATTCCTGTGGAAAACTATCAGGTCTACAATCAATAGAACTTGATACATGTGAAGACTGCATTCTTAGAAAGCAGAAGAGAGTTAGCTTTCAAACAGGTGGTAGAACGCCAAAGAAGGAGAAACTTGAGCTCGTGCATTCTGATGTTTGGGGGCCAACAACTACCCCATCTATTGGTGGAAGGCACTACTTTGTGACATTCATTGATGATCACTCCCATAAGGTGTGGGTTTACTTTTTGAGACACAAGTCAGAAGTATTTGATGCCTTTAAGACATAGAAGGCTATGGTTGAAAATGAGACAGGTCTCAAAATAAAGAAGCTCAGAACTGACAATGGTGGAGAATATGAGGACACTAGATTCAAAAAGTTCTGTTACGAGCATGGAATCAGAATGGAGAGAACTGTGTCAGGAATGCCACAACATAATGATGTAGCGGAGCGCATGAATCGAACCTTAACTAAAAGAGCTAGAAGTATGCGGATGCAATTAGGTTTACCAAAGCAGTTTTGGGTAGAAGCAATCAACACAACAACTTATCTCATCAACCGAGGTCCATCAGTTTCATTGGAGTATAAGATACCAGAGGAGGTTTGGGGTGGAAAAGATGTGAAGCTTTTATACCTCAAGGTATTTGGTTGTACAATATATGTGCACATCAGTGATCAAGGTAGAAATAAACTTGATTCAAAATCCAAGAAATTCACATTTATTAGCTATGGCAAGGATGAGTTCGGATATCGCATTTGAGATGATGAAAACAAGAAGATCATTCGGAGTAGAGATGTGGTTTTTAATAAAAAGTTGATGTATAAAGACCGATAAGCATCGGAGAAAGTCCTTCAGAGAGACCCTATATCTGTTGATATCAGCAATATCTCAAATTTTCCAGTAAGGCAAATGGAAGTAAATCCTCAATCAGAGGAAACTGTTGAAGAAGAAGCTCAGCTTGAATCACCACAGCCCACCTCTCCTGTTCCTGAGTTGAGAAGGTCTTCTCGACCTCATGTGCCAAACA
>JANKYE010401641.1:0-12776 GCA_032467995.1 Erythroxylum dillonii
ATGAATGCATGTACAATTATTTTCATGTGCAAATTTCACTATTCACATATATTTCAAAACAATCCTAACCACTCTCAACCCTTGCCAAAATACTATTCTACCATTCCCATCGGGGGTGGGATGTTACACATTTACTCCTCATTGTCCACTTAATTTCAAATCAATATCATCCATAAAGAGAATTATAAACCATGATTAATCGTGACCACTAATGATAGAACACACACACACACACACACACACACACACACACATATATGTATATATATGTATATATATCCTTCATCAACTTACTACACATATTCAACTTCCTTTTTGCTTCCACTTCACTTCTAACTTTCACCTTGATTATTCCCATTTCAACATCTCTCACCCACAAAAAACACCAAAGCAAAACAAAAATCTATCCACATTCCTCATTCAGTAGTTCAAACTTCTAAGAAAATGTTCGAGGTCCAACAACAAGGATAAGTAGAATGGTGGCTCTAAGAATGGGGAGACGTCATCAAAGAAGGGCACGGATGCTTATTACTTATGTGGTTGTCCACACTTTGCCAAAGAGTGCCTGAGAAAGGAGAAGTTGAATGCCCTAACTGTCGAAGAAGACGGTGAATCTTCGGAAGATGCGATACTAAATCTAATCACCTTGCTTAATGCGATTAGTAGTGAGGCGATTCCCTTTGATAGACTAATATACGTGGGTGTACAGGTTAGGAAGAAAGACGTGACTGTAATGTTGGATACAGACGTAACCTACTGTTTCTTACCGAAAAAGATGGTTCGGAAGTTGGGCATAAGGGTGTCCAAGGCCCCTATGAAGATTAAAACCCCTGTGGGGAAGGCGCAAGCAGTTGCAGGAATTGTTTACAACGTTCCAGTCAGCATTGGAAGTTGGCGTGCCAAAATGAACTTCATTATCATACCATTGGAGGATTTCGAGATAATATTGGGGGTCAATTTTCTCAAAGCAGTAAAGGTGGTGTTGTATCTAAGTTTGGGAGGTATGATATTAATGAACGATTTAAAATTTCTTCTATATGAATTGTTGTAGGTTCGGTGGTGGAACGACAAATACTACAACTTCGGTAGGACATGTTTCAACCATGAGCATCAAGAAAGGGTTGAAGAAAGGCATGAAGACCTATCTCGCTACCATGTAGGAAATCAACGAAGACCACGTGGTGAAAGTCCCTAATACGGTTGCAAGTTTGTTGAGAGAGTTTCTGGAGGTGATGCTGAAAGAGTTGCCAAAAATTGTTGCCCCTTGTTATGAGGTAGATCATAGGATCGAGCTAGTTCTTAGAGTGATCCCACATGCATGTGCCCCATATAGGAAGTCCTCGATGAAATATGTAGAACTTTGGAAACAATTTGGTGAGTTGTTGGAAGCAAGGTTCATCCAACTATCTAAAGCCCCATACGGCACCTCGATATTGTTTAAGAAGAAGCAAGACGGTACACTTTGGATGTGTGAGGACTATCGAGCGTTGAACAAGGTAACGATCAAGAACAAGTATTCAGTAACTTTGATTCAGGATTTGATGTACAAGTTGTTAAGGGTTGAGGTGTTCACTAAGTTAAATCTTCGAAATGGGTATTGGCAAGTGCGAATAACTAAGGGTGATGAGCAAAAGATGACGTGCGTAACTCGGTATGAATCCTAGGAATTTTTAGTTATGCCATTTGGATTAACTAACACCCCTGTTACATTTTGCAACCTTATGAATGATGTGTTGTACGACTTCTTAGATGAGTTTGTTGTGGTCGACTGAGACAACATCGTAGCATATAGCACTAACATGGCAAAACATGTGGAACATTTGAGGCGGGTGTTCGAAAGACTAAAGTAGCACAAGCTCTACATGAAAATGGAGAAATGTGAGTTTGCCCAATTAGAGATCAGGTTATTAGGTCACGTAGAGAGCAAGGGTCAGATCAGGATGGATCCGAGAAAGGTGGAGTGGTAGGCTCCCATGATGTTACGAGAATTGCGAAGTTTTCTCAGCTTGACGAACTACTATAGACAGTTCATTTTGGGATACTCTAAGAAAAAGGCATCATTGACGGGCTTACTGAAGAAAAAGCAAGAGTCGTGTTGGTCGAGTGCATGTAAGGAGGCATTTGAGAAACTTAAAGACGCTATCTCAACTAAACCTGTGATTATGCTGCCTGTGTTCGAACTTCCATTTGAGGTACATACCAATGCCTCAGACAAAGCCATTGGCAGAGTCCTTGTACAAAAGGGTCATCTGGAAGCATTTGAGAGCCGAAAGCTCAATGGTGCAGAGCAGCATTACTCAACGCATGAGAAGGAGATGTTTGTGATGGTGTATTGCCTTAAGACATGGCGAGTATATTTGTTAGGAACCAGGTTCGTTGTCCGAATGGATAATGTTGCTAACATGTTTTTAGGACCTAAAAGAAGTTGTCCACAAACAAGCCCGGTGATAAGAGTTATTTGCTGGGTATGACTTTGTGTGGGAGCATAAACTGGGGAGGCACAACAACGTGACAGATGCCTTAAATAGGAAGGAGGTATTTACGACCCTTTATTTGGCCACGAGGTTGAGTCTGACCTATTGGAGCAAATTAAGATGACAACTCCATTAGACATTATATACTATAAGTTGATTTCTTAAGTCAAGGAAGGTATTTTACGTAGGTTTTGGCTCGATGATTTTGGGCTTTTGATGACTAAGAGTAGTCAAGTATATGTGCCGAGCTTTAGTAATTATGAAAACAATTGTTAAAGGAGACGCATGACTCATAGTGGGCTGGACACTTAGGAGTCCAACGGATTCTAGAGAACCTATCTCGTTCCTATTTTTGGCTGAAGATGGAGAATGACATGGAATATTGCGTTAAGACATGCCTCATTTGTCAGTTGGATAAACCGAAGAGAAAGAAGGAAATCGGTTTGCTACAGCCCTTATCCATCTCCAAAAGATTGTGGATGTCAGTTTTAATGGATTTCAATAGTGAGTTTCCAAAGGTGGACAACATGCCATCAATCATGGTGGTGGTTGACAGATTCTCTAATCTTCATGCCAATTCTTGTGACTTGTCCCTCAAATGTTGTGGCTGAGTTGTTCTACAAGAAGGTGGTCAAGTATTTCAGAGTTCCAGTGGATATTTGTGAGCGACCAAGACACCAAATTTACAGGTTGATTCTAGACGTGATGGATTGCGACTTGAAGTTTTCAACGGCAAATCACCCACAAACAGATGGCCAAACAGAAAGAATCAACGATTTATTGGAAAAATACCTATGGCATTATGTAAGTGCAATTTAACGTAACTAGTTGAGTTTACTTGATACCGCATAATTTTGCTATAACTTGCATAGATTTTTAGCTACAAAGAAAATTCCCTTTGAAATTGTGTTGGGACAACAGCCTCTCACACCACTAAGGATTGCTCAACAAAGGATGGGTGGCAAATTTCCTGCGACATATAAGTTTGTGATGGAGAAGCAAAAATTGTTGGATGAGGCAAGGGGCAGTCTTCGAGAAGCTTCTCGACGGATGAAGAAGCAAGTAGATCTTCAGAGGAGACCGTTAGAATTTGACGTGGGGGATAAAGTTTGTTGAAACTAATCCCACATATTTGGAAGAAGATATCGAGTAAGCAAGTTTATAGGGGTTTGGTGCTGAAGTACGATGGACCATTTGAAGTGCTACACAAAGTGCAACATCCCACTACCATAAGGTACATACCCAAACATTCAAGAATATTCAAGTACATATCCTATGACAATGGCATGTTAGAGAAAAAACAATTCGAACTTACACATGGCATCATCTAATATAATCAAAAGTCACTAAATTTTAAAACCCATTGATTGCATTCATTTATAAATCTTACATTGTTTCCATCATACACATATGTACAAAACCTCTTATAGGTTCTATGAAAACTACAAAATAAATGCTACAACACTTCTGGTGTTAGCTGATAAACCTCTGAGCCATTTTTCTATCCAAAAGATTCCTTAAGTCCTGACTAAGGAACTAGGTCTCCTGTCTCGTACCTAAAAAATCACATTGCAATTTTTGATGAGTTTTGCGAACTTAATGAGTGAACTATCATTGATGATTTCACCGGATGATAAACACACATCACATATGTCACAAATATTCATTTAGAACAGGTAATTATTATTTAGATACCCACATAACATGGCGTATCATATGATCACTCATTATAGCTTTGCAAATCATTCAAAGAATTTTGGTCTTATTTTAATGCTATATGAATGAGACTCACATTCGTTCTTATTTTTGTGACTGAGTGCCTATCACATACTTATACAAATATTGACCCATAGGGCTCAGTCAAAACAAAATCATGGAGCATAGCTCTACGTGCAAAAATATATATACGGAGCAAAGCCCTACGTGGAAGCACTTCAAACTGGCTACTCAAGTCACAATGCTTTTATGTGAGTATGCATTTTATGAAATGCATCAAACACTGAATATGTCATATATCACCATCTTATACAAATGCTCAGACAAAGTTTTCACAGTCATTGGACCTAAATCCGGCATTCAACTTTCGTTGAGAATTCACATAGCAGAATACAATTAGGATCATCAAACAAATCAGAACACTTCCAATACAATCCCAAATATATACTCCTCGAACTTTAAGTCTGGAATTTAGAAACAATCGCAACAGTTCAATAATTGGAAACTTAACAAATCAAATTAAATCAATCCTAGGAAATTCATCTAGGTTGACTCACAGTACGCTCCAAAAAGCTATTGCCTAGATGGTTAAGCAATGTCCGATTGGCGTTCGATGTGCTCCTCTATAACATACACAACACATTCACAATTATCACATTTTTGGACAAATGTACAAATGTTCTTTTATGCACATCAATGTATAGAAAGTACGCACAATACATGTTCAATGACAATTTTGGGTATCTTATTGTAATTTTCATCATCAAATTGATCAGATATCAAAGCTCTCATTAATATCATTTGTACTTATAATTTGGACCACAATAAAACAATGTGAAATCGATTTCATAACTTAATTAATCACTTCAAATTTTCTACCCATATAATTTCGGATCAACTTTGCATAATTAATCTAATAGGGTAAAAGACAAAATTAGGCAACACTTCGTTCTGGGAAGTTGTTCTCTAATGTCTTAAGTTTCTAATTACTGAAAGATTGTACAATTTGATTCATTATTCAATAAGTTATGCACAAAATACGACAGACTGTGCACATTTGAAATTTTGGCTAGTACATTATCATACCCTCTAATTGTACAACTCATATCTTTCAGCACAGATATCCAGAAATTACAAACTTTATACGAATTTAAATCTAAGAGAAAAAGATACAACTTTGTTGAAGACACCTTAGTCTAATTCGGCCTACATCAATACAATTTATTCAATAACCAAAGGACATGATTTATGTCCCTGGTAATACTACACCTTAAGCTAAAACTCAGTTTCATGCCAATTTTGAAAGTCTTAGAGACAGAATTAAAATTAGACTTCTTCAAAAAAGTTGTAGATTTATGTCTCTAATTTAATCTGAACTAATAATCAACTTATTTGGAAATTTATAGATCAAGTTATAATTAGAATACCGAAGCATGTTCATGAAACTTTTCCAGTTCATAACATTCCAGAAGACTTCCACACTTTCATCCTATCAATCCCTTTCAATTTAATTCAGATAGCTCTTAGAGAGAAAGAAACATTTCTTAGGAATCCATTGATCTAAGTTTCAAGTCATTTGGAGTTCGGATGAAAAAGTTATAACCAAAAGACTTAGAGTTGTTCAATGAAATACTCTAGTTCATAACCCACACATATAAATCATCACCATTTCTCTCTCTAGCACATAAATCTTCGTCCTCTTCACCAAACCCAATTTTTCTTCTTCATCGAACTGCACTTCTCCTCTTCTTCTTTCTTTCTTTTTTTTTTTTTTTTTGCTTCCTTCCCACACATCACAACTAATACATCTGCTACATAAACCATTTTATTTTCTACTTCCATCACAATTAAATCCAACACAAATAAACCAAAATTTCAAAATTTTATACATACATAACAAAAACTACACTGTTCACGTGAGCATATCCCATTTTTTTGCATCTTGCTTTCGTCCTCATTCCATTTTTTTTCTTTTAATCCTTCTTCAAACACAACACCACACTACTCTATGTCCTTTTTAGCTCTAACCTCACAAAAATCCATCACTAACTTTACCCAAACATTTATGCATATATATAATGAAAATAGAGCATGTTCTATCTTTACTACATAAATGTTTCTGTGTATCTGTTAATATCCAACAACGACCTCATTTCATCATATAGTTTTCTTTCTTTCTTCTCTCATCTGAATCGTCCTACTTTCATTACAACTTGCTATTAAACTCATTTTAATTCCTTCAAACATTTATAAAAAACATTCACGCATATCAATAAGAAAAACAGAGCATGAACACCAACCATATATGTAAGCTTCCAAAAGATAACAGAAAACATTTTTCTTCTTCACCTTACATAAAGTTCCATATTTCCCAATCCAGAATCTATTCAACACAGTGAGCAACAATTCTTAATTCTCACTTCAATCATCTAAGTTATTCAACACCTAAACCACAATTCTCGACTCCATGCGTGAACAAAACAATCAACAAAGTATTTATGCATGTACAGTAAAATGAAAGAGTATGAGTCATCTTCTTTTTTCTAGAATTTTGCACTTTTCTTAAGCACAACTTCTTTGATTCTTTTAGTTCCAACTCACCTTAACAATATTTTACAACATCTGATTCCTCAAGTATGCAAAAATAATATATCCATATTCGGTTCTCTCTCTCAAACTAGACATAACATATATATGCTTCAATTGCCAAACCTATGCATGGATGTTTATATTGACAAGGTAAAAACCTCACTAGAGCTACTTACTTGGTTATTTGCAGCAGTAAAAGTAAATCAAAGGCACAAAAATTCCACAGCTGATGTTTAAACAAAATCTCCAGTATAGACAGTAATGAACAGAGCTTCGGTGGTTGAAAGGAAATTATAAAAACTTAATAGAATCAAGTAATAATCAGATTGGTAATTTTGAAATCGGTGTGAGATCAAAAAAAGGGTTCTGAATGTTAAGATATTAGCAGCTGATCTGGATATGTGCAGACTCTATTACGATATCAGCAGCTGATATTTTCCTGATGTTGTGCATGTTTGATTCCTTGATTCTTGGAGTATACTTGATTCGTTGAGATCTTTTTCCCTTACTTTCAGCTTAGCATATCTGTTCTATTTGGCTATAAAGGCCATAGTATTATAACTAAAAGAAATACGATTCTCTTCTCCTTCTCTATTGTTTGTACATGGTATCAGAGCAACCAATGGCTAAAACAAAATTCTAACCTCTCCTAAACTATCACAATCTAAACCACCTTATTGATGGCTCTTCCCCACAGTCAAAAATAATCAAATCCTCATTTGACCTAACAATTGACATTCCCAATCCTGAATATGCTACTAGGTTCAAACAGAACCAGCTCTTGCATTCCTGACTTCACTCCTCTCTCTCTGAAGATGTTTTCTCATATATTGTTGGGCTAAACTCTTCTCAAGCCGTCTGGAAAGCCCTAGCATAAGCTTTCGGTTCTATTTATCAAAACCATCAACTTCAGATTCATATTGAACTTCAAGAATTCAAGAAGAATGATTTTTCAATCTCTGCCTATCTTCAACATGCCAAGGCACTAAAAGATGAATTACAGGTTGCTAGTCGACCTCTCTCTACGGTAGAATTCAATGCCATCATTTACATAAATATTGGCATTGAATACTATAATATTATCGCTCCCTTAAACCTTCGTCCTGACCCTGTACCATTTCATGAGCTTCATGGTCAACTTATTGCTCATGAAATACTTCTCAAAAGCTGCTACGATCCACCTCAGGCCAATATGGCCTCTCGGCAATTCTACAACAACCCTCTCCCACCAATACTTCCAACACCAAGTTCAAATTCCAATTGGCAGAAGGATTCGACTTCCAAACCCAAAGGTCCTTGTCAAATATGTGGATACCGAAATCATACTGCAAACAAATGTCGTCATCGTACCAACGCCTAAATCAAAATCAAAATCAAAATAACAACCAACCCCGTTACCTACCACCAATGGCCAATTACTCTTACAATTGTCCATCACCTTCACCTTATTATCCATCACCTCCTCCAATGATAAATTACTACCCACCCCCTCCACCATCAGCAAACTACTCCACTGCATTACCTTCCGCAAACCATTGGCACCTTGACACTACAGCCAATTACCATGTCACGCCTAATATTCAATCCTTGAGCACTGCTACTGCCTATCAAGGTAATGACCATCTTCATGTTGGAAATGGTGTTGGCTTACCGATTTCTCACAGTGGTACGGTTACCATTCCCTTTTCCAATGGTCCCCTTCATTTAAAAAATACCCTTTGTGTTCCTAAAATTGTAAAAAAATCTTTTGTTTGTTTAGAAATTCACCACTGACAATTATTGTTTCTTTGAATTTTGGCCTCACTATTTTTTTGTTAAGGATCAAATCACCAAGAAGATTCTTCTACAGGGTCCAAGTGAAGATGGTATCTATTCTCTTAAATCACCATTGAAGTTCGCCATGACAACCAATGTTCCTTAATTTTCCAATTGGCATTTTGCCTTGGGTCATCCACATCGTAGGACTTTGTCCAAAATAATCAAAGATTTCAAGTTACCTTGCTCTAGTTTTCATTTTAATCATTGTTTTGCTTGCAACTTGGGAAAATTATCTAGACTTTCGTTGGCCTCTATTGAACACAAGAGCACGGGTCCCTTTCAAATAATTCACTCTGATGTTTGGGCCCTGCTCCTATCGTGTCTAGTTTAGGTCATAAATATATTCTACTTTTTATTGACGATTTTACTCGATTTATTTGGCTATATTTGTTTTAAAAAATAAAAGTGATGTCTATGCCATGTTTCTTCAATTTCAATCTCTTGTAGAGCGTCAATTTAATTCAAAAATATTAGCTTTTCATTCTCATTAGGGAGGGGAATACCAGAAATTTAATAAATATTTTCAAAAGACTGGTATAATTCATAAGATAGCATGTCCTTACACTCATGAACAAAACGGTACCGCAGAAAGAAAAATTCGTCATCTCACTGATACTACTCTTATATTGCTTTCTCATGCTAAATTACCTTTACAATACTAGAACTATGCTGCTGAAAATATTGTTCAATCTATAAATATAATGCCATCACCAACCCTTCAAAATCATAGTCCGTTTATGTGTTTGTATAAGTCGCCACCAAATTATCTTGTCGAACAACTTTTAGCTGTACCATCTATCCATTTCTTAGACCGTATTTTAATCACAAATTTTCATTCAGGTCCATACCGTGTATTTACTTAGGAACAAGTCCTTCCCATCATGCTCATTGTTGTTTAGATCCCACATCCAAGCGTCTTTATCTAACTAGACATGTCAAGTTTGATTCAAACACATTTCTTGGTTCTCAATTATCAACAGGCACAGTTCCACCTCCACCTACTATACCATGGCTTTCCATCATAAATCAGATACCGCATCACTTGGGCACTCCAGTTGAATCAGGTACAACTTTATCTAATACACATTTATATGTAAATTCCAATTCAATGACAAACACCCGGCCAAATCTAAACCATTCACCAGCACCTACATCCAACGATAATCAGACTCCTACATCCAATACATCTTCTTCCCCTCCTAACCAAATCGTCCCATATATCAATCCACAAAATCCACCAACTTTAGACCTTGTAGTCGACCTTTCATCTCACTTTCTTCCAATTACTCTAGCACAAAACCCCATCCGAACTCACACCATGCAGCTTCAACTATCCACTAGCCAAAGACAACATGCTTTAATCTGTACAACCAAGCTTGATTTTTTGTCTCATGAACCTCAAACCTACAATCAAGCTCAGACTTATGATCAATGGAGGCAGGCCATGGAAAGTGAAATTAATGCCCTCTTGCAAAATAAAACATGGCAGTTGGTTCCTCGCCCTCCACATACCAACATTGTGGAAAATAAATGGCTATTTCTTATTAAACGGAAAGCCAATGGAGATATTGAGCGCGATAAGGCTCGTTTGGTTGCAAAGGGTTTCTCTCAGCAACCTGCTATTGATTACAATGAGACCTTTAGCTCGGTAGTCAAAGCAAAAACAATTCGCACAGTATTGTCTCTTGCTACTGTGTCCAAATGGCCGATTAGGCAGCTAGATATATCAAATGCGCTCTTGCATGGATATCTTAAGGAAGATATATATATGGTTCAGCCACCTGGGTTCATTGATTCCAATCATTCGGATTATGTTTGTAAGTTACAGAAATCTCTGCATAGGCTCCGGCAGGCACCGCGTGCTTAGTTTCAACGATTGAGTAATTTTTTGTTACAAATTGGGTTTCAAACTTCCAAGGCAGACACTTCTTTGTTCATTGACAAGGAGGGTAATATTAAATGCTTCATTTTAATCTCTGTTGATGATATTCTGCTTATATGCTCTGATTCTAGCAAGTTAGAATTTTTCTACAAGCTTTACAGATTGTGTTTCCGATTAGAGACCTTCGCAAGTTGCATTATTTTTTGGGCATTGAAGTGCTTTCGACATCCTTTGGAATTGTGCTATCACAGCAGAAATACGTCCATGATTTATTGCATCAATTTAACATAATTGACAGCAAGGCCACCTTGACTCCTATAGCTACCACTCTGCCATTATCTAAGCATGGTGGCGAACTCATGTTTAATGAAGAACAATTTCGACAGCTAGTTGGTTCTCTTCAATATGTTACTCTCACTATACTAGATGTGTCCTTCGTAGTTAACAAACTTGCGCAGTTTATGCATCAACCAACGCAAGATCACTATATAGCAGCCAAATGTTTGTTGCGTTATCTCAAAGGTACTGCTTCTATGGGTCTCTTCTTCTCTAATACTTCTCCAATATCTTTGCAATGTTTTTCGGATAGCGACTAGGCTGGCTGCCTTGATGATCGAAAATCAACATCTGGTTATGCAATTTATTTGGGGAATAACTTAATATCATGGTCATCCAAGAAATAGTCCACTGTTGCTCGCTCTTCTACGGAAAGTGAATACTGTTCTATTGCTCATGCTACATTTGAGATTATGTGGCTTTTGTACTTGTTGTCCGAACTTGGGTATCAAGTTTCACGAGCAACTCTGTGGTGTGATAACATTAGGGCAATTTACTTGACATCAAATTCAGTTTTTCATGCTCGAACGAAACATATTGAACTAAATTTTCATTTTGTGCGAGACCAAGTAGAGCGCAAAAAGGTTCAAATTAAATTTATATCAGGCCAAGATCAGATTGTTGACATAATGACCAAACCTTTAGGCCCTCGTCTATTTTTATGCCATCGTGACAAGCTTCGTCTTCAGCCTTCTCCCTCTTCAACTTGAGGGGGCATGTTGAGATATCAACAGCTGATCTGGATATGTGCAGACTCTGTTACGATATCAGCAGTTGATATTTTTCTGATGCTGTGTATATTTGATTCCTTGATTCTTGTTATATACTTGATTTGTTGAGATCCTTTTTCCCTTACTTTTAGTTTAGCATATCTGTTGTATTTGGCTATAAAAGCCACAATATTTTAACTAAAAGAAATACAATTCTCTTCTCCTTCTCTACTGTTCGTACACTATAAGCAGAGGAAATTCAGAGGGAATAATTTGGGAAGCATTGGGTGATTAACCATATGCTTCTTTCCCTTATCCAAAAACACATGTGGTAATGTGTGTCCCTTACATGTGAGCCACTTGGCTACATGCAAGGCTTCCAAATGTCCCTATTTCATTGGTCCATAGCCTATTTCAAAAATTTCCCAAATTTCCCAAAATTTCCCAAAATTCACCAAAAATCCAAAATAATTAGATTATTCTCCAAATAAATTTTCAGTTTAAAAATTTCACGATTCACATTTTAATTTCATTTTTAACAATTAATTATACCAAAAAATTGTCAATGAATGCATGTACAATCATATGAACGTGTAAAAATGTGCATGTCACATGCAACTTATGCATGACGTGCATTTTCCTAATTTCTCAATAGTTTCTCATAAATTACTATTCTAGTCTTATCATGGGTAACGAGACGTTACATAAAGTGGGGACCGTGGCATACAGATTGAAATTGCTAGAGTTGTTAAAGGTACACCCTACTTTTCATGTTAGTTTTCTCAAGCTTTACTATAAGGATGTATCAGATTCTAATATGAGTAAGGTGAAGCAAGCTCTACCAGTTGTGAGCAAACAGTTGTAAAATTAAGTGGAGAAGATCCTAGATCATCAAAAAATGGGTCAACACAAAAAGAACCGACAGACCAAGTTCTTGATTCAGTGGAAAAGTAAACCTGTCGCGGAAGCTACGTGGGAGAAAGATACAACTTTGTGGCAATTCGAGGACCAGGTGAACACCTACCTACAGAAGAATTCAACGAGGGCGTCGAATCCATCTAGTGAGGGTGGTTTGTCAGACCGTTAAATTTTGAAGCACTTCTCAGTGACCTTCACGATGTGCCTTAGGAGGAAGGTTAGCTAGATTACATGAATAGGGGAGGCATGCGAAAAATCTAAGGCAAACATAGGTGAGTAGGATTAGACTTGGTGCTAATTTTGATAGAGTCTCGAACCTTGTGGAGATTAACT
>JANKYE010404845.1:0-11380 GCA_032467995.1 Erythroxylum dillonii
AAGTTTCCAACCCTCATTTAATCATCAAACACACTCCCAATTTTCCCAATCATAAGAATTGCAATCCATTTCCTCTAATTTCATTTAAACCAAACCTCTTAGCTCATATGCACCCTATTTTTGGGTTCTAATCCTTCGTAGGAGGGCGGGATGTTACACGAAAAATGCTGGTACAATGGTCCATCACCTATACGAGATGTTTGGTGTAAGGACCAGGTCTGCAAGGGTGAAAGCTATCCAAACCTTTCACAATCTTAAACAAAAGCCTGGTAAACCGGTGTGGGATTACATGTTCAAGGTAATCTCTGCGGTTACTGAGGATGGGTTTAAGTTGGTCTATGAGCTCAACACCAAAGATTACACCTTGAGTGAGTTGATGAATACCTTCTAGAGGACAGAGGAGATATTAAATATCAAGGCTAATGGGCCCTAGGCTAATGTATCATCTTCTTCTAAGCCCAAGGGTAAGGGCAAGCAAAAGAAAAAGGGTCCAATAAAAAGAAGCCCAAACAGGGGTTAAGGCTTAACCCATGAAAAAGAAGGCCAAAGAGGACACCAAAGGAAAGTGTTTCCACTGAGGTGAGAACGACCATTGGAAAAGAAACTGTGCAATCCACCTTGAGTCCCTCAAAAGCAAACAAGGGGTTCCAGCAAAGGAAAAGACTACCTAAAGATCAGTTTCAAGTCAAAATAGCAGATGGATCCTACGTTTCGGTAGAATCAGTGGGAGTAATTATTTTAGACTTTCCTAGTAGTCATAGGTTATATTTGTAGGATGTATATTACATCCCAATGATTGTAAGGAACATGATTTATATTTTTGTCTAATAAAATCTGGTTATTCCTTATATTTTGAAAATATTATTTCAATATATGAGAATAAGGATTTTAGTTGTAATGCGATAATTAAACAGGGATTGTTTTTTATAGAACCTATGACAGGCTCACTAAACACCATAGAATTAATAAAACCAAGACAATCCAATGAATCTGGCATTAATTCAAAATATCTGTGGCACTTAAGAATGGGTCATATCAATCAGAAAAAACTTAACAGGTTAGTGAAAGATGGGATCCTTGCAAGTTTGGATAATGATCTATTACCCACCTGTGAATCTTGTATTGAAGGAAAAATGACCAAGGCCTTATTTCCTTCTAAAGGAAACAGATATGAATCCACGTTGGACCTGGTACATACTGATGTGTGTAAACCCATGAACGTACAAGCGAGAGGAGTTTCATAACCTTTATAGATGATTACTCTAGACATGGCTATTTGTATTTCATGCATAAAACAATGAGTCCTTTGAAAAGTTCAAAGAATTCAAAGCTGAAGCTGAGAAGCAGCTAGGCAAACCATTAAAACAACTTTGATCGGATCGAGGTGGTGAGTACTTATCTGGAGAGTTCCAACAATTTTTAATTGACAATGGAATTGTGTCCAACTTGTCAGCTTCTCGAACACCTCAACAGGATGGTGTAGCAGAGAGGAGGAATAGGAATCTATTGGAAATGGTGAGATCAATGATATCCTACGCTAGCTTTCCAGAATCGTTCTAGGGATGTGTCATACAAATGGCAACTTGTCTTCTTAACTTTGCTCTATCCAAATCGGTGCCTAAAACTCCTAGGGAGTTATGGATTGGCCGAGTGCCTTCATTGCAACATTTAGGACTTAGGGTTGCCCAGCCTGTAACATCCCACTATCATAGGGTACATACCATAATATCCTGTGGACATTCCAGTATGTAACCTATAATAATGGCATATTAGAGCAATCACATCACTAACTTAATCATGGCTTCATCATAAATACATAAATGTCACCAAATTTTAAAACAAAATTTCTCATTTCATTCCATAAAAATCGAATATACATTGTAGCTTTACAATATTTTCCAAATATGTACAATGTCAAACTAAGTACATAACATGCTACATACATGAGGAATTTTACAAAATTTCTAACTAAATCCTTCAGAAACAGTTGACTGACCTTTGAGCTATTTCTTCTATTCAAAAGTACAAAAATTATTCTTCTTGTAGAGTCTCTCTGTCGCTAATGTCCTCTCTCAATCCTGAAATATCAATGTTGTAATTTTGATTAGTTTTGCGAACTCAGTAATGTAACCATCCTCGATGGTTCAGTCAATTCATATCACATATCAACACATGTAAAAACATAATTCACATCTTTTCATTTAACATATAGCATCACATATCCCATTTTTATTCAAATACATGACTACATTATATTTCAATCAGTCAAACACATGTATAAAGTATATATTGCTTATGAGATTCACTTTTGATTTTTACGTTGTTGTAACTAAGTGCCTAAATTGTCCTGTATCTATTGTAGATACCGGGCTCATTAAGATTGTCTCGCATTTATTGTGGATACCAGGCTCATTAATGCTATCCCTTATCTGTTAGGGATACAGGGTCATTAAACAAAACGAGCCTTTGGCTTTTAATCATAATATGAGCTTGAAGCTCATGTTCGGTAGCTACTCATGTCACAACTCTCATTATCCAATTATGCATTCATGTAATGGAATGCATCACTCATATTCAATCAATCATTCACAATTTAATCATAATTATTATCGGACCTTAGTCTGGCATTCAGCAATCATGTTGATTAAACACATAGTCAGTCTAAATTCACATTCAAGGAGCACTTCAAATATAACAGTCCCAATCACATTTTTCATCGGACCTTCAGTGTTTGGAATCAAGACAATCCAATTCACAATCATAAACAATTCATAATATAATTTAGACAACCAAATAATTAAGTGAGACCGTCTAGGTTACTCACAAATCGCAGAAAGCTATTGCCTTGAAGTCCCGACAATGTCTAGATGATGGCGCTCTAAATGCTCTTCTATATCATGCAAAACACATTTACATATATCACAATTTTGCACAATTGTATAAGTATTCATTTATGCACATCTATGTATATGAAATATGTACAACGTATGTTCAATGACAATCCCAGATATCTTATCATTATTTTTGTCACAATATCATTCATATATCAAAACTCACATGAGTTAAATTGTAAAAAGGGTTTGGACCACAATAAAACAATTTGAAACTAATTTCATAACCCAATTGATCATTCCAGATTTAAAAAAAATCATACTTTCAGGTCCACTTTCCATGATCATTATGACAAGGAAAATGGAGTAATTTGGTAACACTTCCAACTAAAAAAAATTTCTCCTATGTCCTAAGTTTCTAATGACACCAAGATCATACAATTTGGTTCTTTATTCTATGAGTTATGTTCAAAATACTACAAACTGAGTACATTTGAAATTTTGGCTAGTGCATGATCATGCACTCAAAGTTGTACAACTCATCTCTCTCAATTACAATATTCAAAAATTTAAAAATTTATATCAATTGAAATCTAAGAGAATAAGCTACAACTTTTGTGAAGACAACTTTGTCTGATTCAGCCTACATCAATACAGTTTATTCGATAACAACAGGACATGATTTTTGTCACAGGTAATGCTACAGCCTAAGCCAATACTCAATTTCAAGCTAAATTTAAACACCATTAAGGACAAAATTAAAATTAAATTTATCCTTAGAAATTGTAGCAAATATCTCTAGTTCAATTTAAATTAATAATCATCTCATTTGAAAATCTACAGATCAAAATATGGTCAAAATACCGAAGCATGTTCAGTAAAAACATTCCAATTATCAAATTCCAGCACACCTCAACATTTTCATCCTAATTCATCATCATCAATTCTCTATCATAACATGCTATAAACACTAATCATTTACTTACTTGATTAGTTCTAATCCCAGCTCAAAGTCACTTTAAATTAGTACTCCAATCATGTAGAATCATCACACATTCAAGGTGGAACTTGGAAGGATTTCAGCTAGGACAATAAGGCAACTATATTCTGATTCTCTACTTAACTTTGTGAGGGTGAAGCACAGATTATTGGTGCAAAAATTAGACATGAGCATAAACAAACATAGGGAGGTGCAAGGAAGAGTGTTTCGGTGGTATGTGAGAGGAAGGAAGAAGAGAAATAACCATAGTTGGAGTTGCTTCTGCTGAAACTTACACCTAAGGTGTTAGGTGTCATCTAATGGAATGGCCATATGTCTTATGGCATGTTCAGCACTTATCAAGCATAGGTGCTGCCAAATGTCTCCAAGTAACTAGGCCACTTGTCCATTAATCAACTATGCCATTTGTTATCAACTTAACAGCCCATTCAGCCCATTTGTCACACAATGATTGATCCATTAGTCAAATAATTGCTAGTCCATTTGTCACCAATTTAAATATGCCAAATGTCACTCAATTATAGGCTAAATCATTCACAATTTTCGTGCATCAATTTATCCTATCACTTGACATTTGTCCTAGTCCAAATGCACATTCTAATTCATCAATTTCCTAATCCATAATAGTAAATTCCAAATTTTCTAATTGAAATCCAATCATACCAAAATTCAAGATATATCAAAATATAATTAACATTTATAAATCAATTTTATTATTATGCACAATCAATATTCATGTGTATGTGTATGTCGTATTATGCATAAGCATGAAATGCCCTTTCTAATTTCTCATTTACCTCTTTTGCACACTATTCTAACCTTATCATGAGTAACAAGATGTTACACAGCCCATGTTCTAAGGCTTGAATCCACAAAGATGGAACCAAGGTCAGAAGTATGTTTGTTTGTAGTATATCCTACAGGTACATAAGGGTACTATTTTTACAGTCCTCAGGATAGGAAGGTATTTGTATCGACAAATCTGACCTTTTTGGAGGAAGAATTTATGAGAAATCATAAAGGAAGAAGTGAAGTAGTACTAAAGGGGTTAGTTATTTCATCTAAACCAAGAGTTGATTTGGATATAGCAGAACAAGATGTTGAAATGTATTCAAGAGTTGAATCAGAAAAGCAACCTGAACATCAAGTAGTGCCTAGACATAGTAGGAGGGTTGTGAGACAACCAAACAGGTATCTAGGTCTTGGAGAAGGCATAATTGCCATTTCAGACTAAGAAGAAATGGATCTCATTACTTAGACACAGGTTATTAACGATGTTTATGCAGAAAAATAGTTCAAGGCGATGGAATCAGAAATAGATTCCATGTACTCCAATGAAGTCTGGATCTTTGTAGATCTACCACCAGATGTAAAATTCATAGGGTGTAAATGGATCTACAAAAGGAAAAGAGGATCTAATGGAAAGGTAGAGAATTTTAAAGATAGATTGGTAGCTAAAGGCTATACTCAAAAGGAGGGTATAGACTATGAGGAAACTTTTTCTCTGGTTGCCATACCTAAGTCCATTAGAATTCTTTTGGCCATAGCAACCTATTTTGATTATAAAAGATGGCAAATGGACGTCAAGACCGCATTTCTTAATGGAGATCTTGAGGAGACCATTTATATGGCCCAACCAGAAGGATTCGTTGAGCCAGGTAATAAGCATAAGGTATGCAAATTGTAGGTCCATTTATGGACTTAAGCAAGCATCTAGATCTTAGAACATTAGGTTTGATAAGTCTATCAAAACCTATGGTTTCATACAAAACCTAGATGAGCCTTGTGTCTATAAAAGGATACAAGAAGGCAACATTATTTTCCTAATCCTGTATGTCAATGACATTCTGCTCATTAGGAATGATGTGGGAATGTTATCTACAGTTAAGGGATGGCTGAATGAACAGTTCTCAATGAAGGATTTATGAGAAACTAGCTTTGTTCTAGAGATTAAGCTTATAAGGGATCGTAAGAACAAAATGATAGCCTTGTCTCAATTAACTTACATTGAGATCATGCTCAATAAGTTTGCCATGCAAGATTCCAAGAGGGTTTCACACTTACTAGACATGAAATCAAACTTTCAAAGGAACAAGCACCTAAGACCCAAGAGGAGGTCGAATGCATGCATAACATTCCATATACTTCGGCAGTTGGAAGTTTAATGTATGTTATGCTTTGCACTAGACCGGATATATGCTACGCAGTGTGACTGGTAAGTAGATTCTAGTCTAATCCAGGAATGAAGCATTGGAATACGGTTAAGTGCATACTGTAGTATCTTCGTAGGACAAAGAAATTAATGCTTGATTAGCTTGATTACTCTTGAAGTAATCTTATTCAGACAAGATATACAGATTCTGATTTCTAATCAGATGTTGTTTCAAGGAAATTAACTTCTGGTTTTATATTTGTTTTAGGAGGTGGAGCCATTTTCTGGAGGACTGTTAAGCAATCTTATGTTGCTAATTCGACTATGAAGGTTGAGTATGTTGTTGCTTGTGAAGCAGCAGAAGCAGTCTGGCTTCGCAAGTTCCTAAATGATTTGGAGGTAATTCTTGAGGAAGAAAAGGTCATTACACTTTATTGTGATAATATTGGGCCGATGGCTAATTCTAAAGAACCTTGGAATCATAAAGCTGCCAAACACATTAAGTGAAAGTATCATCTTATAAGGGAGATAATTCAACGTGATAAGATGAATGTGGTAAAGATTCCCACAGAGGAAAACCTTGTTGATCCTTTTACGAAGATGCTATCTCAAAAGAGTTTTGAGGGTCACCTAGCAAGAATGAGAATGAGGGATATGTCAAACTTGCTTTAGGGCAAGTGGCATATTGTTGGGGTTATGTAAATATAGTGCCTTGAAAAGTAAGTGTATTTACATATAACTTAATCTTTTTCCAGTTAATTTTGTAATGAAAATATTTATTATTAATAAAACAAAAGAGTTTAGTTTTATTTGTATGAACATTTTATAACTAGTCATAAGGTACCAAGATTCTTTTGTAAGTAATATACATATACAGGGAGATGTATGGGAAACATATATATTATTAGAATCTAAATTAGTTGATTCACAGTTGAATAATCAAGTTAGTTGCCTGACTATGGTTTAGACTATAGTGTTACGATTTATCTCCGTGTAAGTAAAGGAGTTTACTTCAAGGGAATGATGAGTTTCATATCATGATAGTAGTTGGCTATCGAGAATGGTACTATTAAATAAATCTGGAATGTGTATGTTTTTAAAAGAATAAAGTAGGTCGTTACTTTAATCTTAAAACATATACTTTAGCATTCTTTTATTCTGAACCACAATCTTGATGAGTAGTGAACTCATATGTATTTCATTATAATTCTTGATAAGATCGAAATAGGTTTTTACAGATTATTAAGCCAATGTCTGCATATTGGAATTATTAATTGAAACATGTATTAGGAAACATTTACTCAAATAAAGAGTTTATCGTGATATCATCACTTCTAGATGTTTTATGAAGATTGGTGATTAAACTGGTGCCAGTAGTTTGATGGACTAGCTATCCATCAAGTCTTAACACTAAAATGAGATCTTGTGTATTAATCACCATATAGAGTAAAGCGGGAGATTTCAAAGGAAAAACTAATTAAAAGCAAAACAGTAATTTTACCTTTTATTGTGCAAATGGTTGTAATATGATTCATAATAGAGTTTGCAATTGGAAATCTATTTTGAAACATGTGTTCTAATAATATTTATTAATTCAAGAATTCAACTAATTGTCTTTAGTGGAATGACATTTGGTTAAAAAGTTGGAATTAATTATAATGAGATTAAATTAATTATGGACTTACTGGAGCTTGAATTATATAAGTCTAATTAGATTCCTCACTTGGCTTCTAGGAAGGTTATTAAGCAAAGTAAGAAATATAAATAAAGGTTGCCGGAAGTAAGAAAGAAGAAAGGACCGAATTAGATTCAAAATAATAATACCGAAATAATTTAATTAAGAGTTAATTATATTGGGTTTTAAAGCCTATTATTGAATGTTAGGCTTACTCTAATTAAGTGTTAATTAGAAGCATAAATAAACATTTAATATTGGGCTGGACTTTGGTCTGATTTGATTAATTAGATTAATTAAATTGAAACAAAGTTATTAAAGATATAAGGAGGGCAAATTTCGGTTAAATGGACTAAATAGACAGCTGCATATTTAAGGTGGGTTTTTATCATGCTTCATCATCGTTAAATGGTTTAATGGTGTCATCATTAAATAGAGGAATGATCTTATCAATAAATGGTTTAATGGTTGTCTTTTAATGATAGCATGTAACCTTTTAGCATTCATTTGATTAAATGAAGAAAGAGGTGCATTTGACGTACTCTCTCCCTTATTTCATCTCATAATCGAAAATGAGAGGGTCTCATTTAGGTTATTGGTCTTTTCATATAGCCGTCTTAAATAAAAGAGAGCATCTCATTTATTAACTTCTTTATTTTTGATTAAAGAATGAATGATGCATTGGATGCACACTACTCTCTTCTTTCATCTTTAACCGAAATTGAGAGGTTCCATTTTGCTTCTTTTTGTCTTTTCATTTAGCCATATTAAAACAAATGAGATTGTCTCATTTATGGTCTTCTTGTTCATTTTTTAAGAGAAAGAAGAAGTTGTTGCATTTTTTGACTCACTCTCTCCTCTCTTGCATGAGTTAGCCGAAACTTTTAATGAAAAGAGTCTCATTTTTGGCTTCTTTCAACTAAGGAAAATCTCTTCAATATTTATTCTCCTTTCCCAACAAAAGATCTTGTTAACCAATTTGTCTAAGGAGAACAAGTGGTAGATCGGATTGGTCGAGGATACAATAATGAGGAGAGGATACATCAACAAGGAAATGATACAAAAGCGAGGAGTCAAAGTTGTAGCAAGGAGTCGATATAATTTCCATCTTATTCTTATGTTAGTTATATTCCTTATACGGTATCATGTATGGATGAAAACTTGTTGATTTGGTTTTTATGCTCCCGCTACGTTTTGATTTCGAAAAAAGTTTTTGAAATCTACAGTTTAGCTAAATCTAGTATGCTATTGTTTTTCAATCCAACAAAAGTAGTATCAATGCCAATAGGAGAAGTTAGCCCAACAATTTCAATAGGATCTGGTTTAATAGTGCAAGAGATAGAAATGGACTCACCAGAAGGCAACCCAGAACAATCCACACACTCTTAGAGCTTCCAGCCTCAACCTGCACAGTGGAAGCTTTATAAACCAATATAGCATTTACCACTAGATTCTTATATAATTCCATTAGAGTAATGGGAACCTCGATATCCTTACCTACATTATATCCCACCACAAGCTGTAAAGTGGTACTGTCTACATTCATCTGAGAACCAGATCGCCCTCTATGTTCAGCTACCTTTTCCTTCAACTTAGCACTAACTAAAGGGTTGCTCCCCAATTCAGAGATCCCATTACCAAACCCAACATTAACATCCAGCAATACCTTATTCGAAGCATACCTCACTTCAAAACTGAGGTCTTCATGCTAACCGGAAAGAAGGATTCTACCAGTAGGAGCCCATTTCCTAACAAAGTGATTCAGCTTCCAAAGATAACTTATATGTATGAGCAGTTTTTCCAGTTCCCCATTATCACCAAGCCTAAAAATAGGGAGACTATCAAGCAAGATAGCAAATTTATAAATTTCAATACACAACTTCGCATATCATATCCTCTCCATCGAGGCTATTTGTGAATCCATATAAATTGGATGTCCAAGGGAGCTAGTCACATAGCTCAATCCAGCAACTGTCCAAAATTCTATTGAAAGGTTGTTGAATTGAACCCACATAGGAATAGCTTCAATGAGGCTTTGATCCACGTCCAATCCTGGCCTCCACTTCTCCAGAAACATTGATTGGTCATTGAAGTGCTAAGGCCCCTATTCAACAATTTCTGACAAGCAAGAATCATCAGAAAATTTAAATAAAAAGGTACCGTCTTCCTGTAACATGACCTTCTGCAACCCCTTCTTATCCCATCTCACCTTTTTAGATGCATTGACTGTCAGGAAGGCGGGCCTTTTGGACCAAAAGAAGTAGACCAGAGTCGACAACCAAGCTCGCACCCCTGCCTTTAGCAAATCAATCAGGGGAGTTAAAACCCCATCCTTCAGCACATTGGGGAAATATTGGAGGGCGCCCTTATTATGCTGCTTAAGGTACGATTTGCCCTGTGGCCTCTCGGTGTGGGTAGAAGCCGAAGTTGCCCCCTTTAAGGAAGGAGAACCCAGGACAGGTTTAACCAAGGAGACACGAAGGACATCTCTGGTGAGGGCGAGAAAGTCATCACTAGAGAACTGTTCTACGCCATTCTCCATTTGTAATGGAGGAGAGCCCTCCACCGAGATACTGTTGGGTCAGGTTAGGGATTAGACCAGCACGGGGAAGCAATTTTCTCAGGTAGGAAAAAGCGAGGGTAAAAGGGAAAAAGTGTACGAGAGACGTCAAAGCAAGAAAGTGTAAGGAAGTGAGTGAGCAAAAAATGGTTCCCTACTTAATTAATATTTACTATCACATATTATATATTTTCCAAAAATTTAAAATATGCATAGAAAATGTTGAGATTTTGAGACAAGTATGTCAAAGTTTAATCATTTCATTTTTTTTTACAAGGAAAAAAACTGAAAGCCAAGACAAGCTAACTATCGTAGGGATCTGCAGTACAAAGCTCTTAGTTTATCTCGATGCATGAGCTCTATAACTGTCCACGAAGGTTCCTGGAGAAAATATAATCCTAGACTAGCTATGGTCACGACTGAGGCCAGATTGTCTGTGCATTGGTTTCCTTCACAATGGACGTGTTGAAGATGCATCTTCCATTCTTATTGAAGTAATCCACAAATACCTATCACCAAAAAGTTATCATTAGTTAAAGCTGTTGTGGAAGAGGATAGGATGTTTATAACTTCGAGGAAGTCCACTTCTACTATGATTCGACGATAACCCAATGTCCTAGCCAAGGTGAGTCTTGAGTGAAATCCCCATAGTTCTACAATTAGTGGCGAGCCTCGACCAATGTGTTGAAAAAACCCCCCGCACCACTGACCGTGGCAGTCTCTAAGAATTCCCAAAATTTGATCGATTCCAGCTCATGAGTTGAGCTGAGAAGAGGGCTAAGGATTTGCCCATCGTCTCTTCGAGGGGAAGTCAATGCATTGCGACTACTTCATCAAACCCTATATGCATGAGCCAAGCATTTTGAAATCTAAAAATTGGGGGCCCACTAAATCTCAGAGCCTGTTGTAGTAGCTGGACCAGTAGGGTCTATGGTCCGACCCTAGGAAGGGTAAGTGGTGGTTTTCTGTTTGAGTAAAGGCTTGTGGCCAAGCTGTGGAGCTAAACTTTGAGCCTATAAACCCAAGATCACGCAGGCTGCTTTCGTGGACCCAAGTTGGAAAATTTTTGTTCACCGTTCGCATTGTCTTAGCTCTGCCCCGTTTATCGGTTGATTCCAATTTAGCATTGGAATCCGCTCCTATGAGCCAAGGCCTATGGATA
>JANKYE010407337.1:0-12726 GCA_032467995.1 Erythroxylum dillonii
ATACTATCCAAAAGATAATTAACTTACCAATAATTTAAACAAACCTATTTAATAAGGAAAAAGGGAACGGGGTCTAACAGTTTTAGTGGGAGTTTTATTAGAGGTTACTTGAGTTATGTATTGGGTATTGACGTGTAGTATTAAGTAACAGGAGAAGAATATATATATTAGAATTTATGAAAATAGGGATAAATTAATAATCATTATATATGATAAAGGAATTAGATTTGAATTGACTCAGGAAGAGGGACATTGCTAAAGTTATTTTTACTTAAAGAAATAGAATGGTACAATTGATTTGTCATAAATTAAGCTAGATTAGATGAAAAATGGCTAGTAATTGAAATTCCAATGATATGGAAGGAAAAGAAAAGAAAGTGATGAAATTCCACTGGGGTCAGGATTTGGAAATGATACGCGCGTAGAGGAACTCATTCCAAGTGTCAGGCAACCCTGGAAGACACCAGTGGATGCAATCGGCGTACGTCGCCGGGTCGGCCTGTTGCTCCCGCGTCAGTATTTTGCCTTGTCGAGTGGTGTAAACTGAGGTATGCGCGTCTTTTCTGTACTCGGATAGAGTGGTACTGTTGATAAAATGTACAGTTACTTTCATGGACTTGGTCACATTTGCCGCAATGACAAAAAGCCTACGGTCCGTGCCAACGTTTAATGGGGTTGTACGGTTAAGAATTGGAGATGTTTCATTGGCACATTTTATGCCGTCAGGGTTGCCCCAGTCCAAGCTCCTGCAAGGGCAAATAATTCAATATGTAAAATCAAGCTTACAAATAACGAAGGCCACCGTCAACCACCGAGAATATCACCACCTATTGGCTAAAGTTGGAAACCATCTTATTGGTTATATGCAATTACAAAATAGATAGGTGTAACATTGAAACCGAATGTGTTCAGGTCAAACAAATCCAGCGGAGGAAAAGTCGAACAGAGATGTTGATGTTATAGATATCCCTTGTGCTTTGGTTCATGCTTTAAAGGAAGGTTATATTGACAGACGCGGACACTGCTTTGCAGTTTAGAATATTATAAGATCATATAAAAACTGTAATCAATAGGCCAATTTATAAGTATGGCAAGAGGAAGTGCGCAGAGTGACAAATAATTTAGTGATAGTTTAAACATTACTTGATGTGTAGAGGAGACATGCTGCTGAAAAACACTGTGGTACGACTGGGATCCACATTCTTATCCACCCACTTAGACCATGTCGTTAAAACTCTTCTAAACGCTACCGGCCTTTCAATGTCATCATACTCTGTCGAACCTCTATCGAACGACCCTCGTCTGTCAATCAATTAACCAAACAAATCAACCACCATTATCGTAAACAATCTACTTCGAGATATGGACGTACCTTTTAAGTTCAATATGGGCTAATCCCCATCTAGGGTATAAAAAAAAAAAAAAAAACCAAATGTTATTGTAGCAAAGTGGTGGACTTTTTAAAGAATGATGACCCGTGGCACGGGATAAGGCCACAGTCGAAGTGGATATGCTTGCCCCGTATAAATCACAAAGATGGAAAGAAGGAACTTACAGAACTTTCATGGAGAAGGTGTTCATCCACCAAATGTAAGTGTTAAAAATGAGGTAGTCTACATTTTTCCAGTTAACAGCGTGCTTGTTGATTGACTCCGGCATGATTATTCTATTTAAGATACTGTGCATTTTGGGATCATCGGAATTTGATTCCACCAAAAATGGTGCCCAGTAGAACTCCACTGTGGCGTTGTAGTCCTACAAACCAAACATCAATATCCATAATTTCATTAGCTTCACGCGTTCGTTCTGTTTTCGATTTCGTGTTGGTTCCTTTTACTTTTGGTGGGAACTAAAGGTTATGCGTCTCAAGGAAGTATAAGACTTATTCAGCTAATGAAAATTGACAAGTTGACTAATAGTTAGTGAAGAGGATTTCGCGGCCAAGAGAAAGCATGGGAAAGAAATATTCGGCGTTTCTCGCAAGACAACAAACTCGAATGTAAAAACATTAGTTTCTATGCCCGTGACACCATAGGTGGGCCAAGGTTAGATAGAGAAACCTAGCAGTATTTCAATGTCTAAATGCGGATTTTTTCAGTATTTTCATGTTCCGAAATTTCCCATGGATGAAATTTTAGTATCCAAATGAAAATGGCCACTACCAAGTTGAGTGAACCTGTGGTTAAGCAGTGTGAAAAACATCGAAAGCTAAAAATATTTTTTCAAAAACATCAAGGGAAAGCATCGTAGTAACTAACATACCTATTGGAAAGTCTATTGAGAAGGTACCTCGATCCTGAAAATGTTGAGAGATCCTGATTTGTTCAAGCTTTTTCTTCCAGGAGGAATCACAGATTGGACAAAACAAACCATAGATTCCCATTGGTTCCTATTCAACGAGTCCCCAACGAACATAAGCCTCTTGTTTCTTAGCTTGTTTAACAATAGCCTTGGCTTAAACCTGCAAGGCATGCATCCAAGAATTACCATCAAATCAACGCCAAGCACCGAACAAGGAAACGTGAAATAATCAACAATTAATCTTTATGAATCATTACGCCGGTAGAGAACAATCGTTAGGCTGCCATTTCCAATTCTGATAAAAAGAGTCTTTTCTTCCATTTCTCATGCAAGTCACCTGCGCTGTCAAAAACTCGCACTCATCTTCTTTATATAGAGGATGTGTCACGTCGTCAAAAACCCACTTTCCTGTGAAAAGATCGCAGTCTTCCGGTGGCAGTTGAACTTCTTCATCTTCCTCCTCGATGACTGGCAATTCAATCTCATTCTGATCGTCTTCTCTGGGAAGACTAGGGTTCAACTCGTTGGTTTCTTGACCTCCCTCAGATTGAGGCTGTTCAAATGAAGTTCTTGAGTTCATTGAATCCGCAATCTCATGGTCCTTGTAGTTTTTGATAGTTTCTCGAGTTGGGGTTGCTTGCTTTGATTGTTCTTCTTGTATTTCTTGAGATTTAGGCCATGAAAATGGAAACTCAGCTAAAGACTTCACTTCCTCATTGTAAATGAAGATACCGAAGAGAAATATAGAGATCACCACTACAAAAACTGAGAGATTATTGTTCTTCCTCTGCTTCATAGCTGCAGTAACTGAGGACAGTAAAGGTGATTTCCTTCTTGATGGGTGATCTCTATATTTATTGGTGATGAAGAGAGAAGAGGAAGGAGAGTACTTGAAATATAGAAGAACATCAAACAAGATAGAGAGATATTAAAAAAAAAAAAAAATTTGCATTACTACTTTGAGTATGGTTTGATAAGGGGTTTGGAGAGAAGGTATTTTCTTCAAGAAAGTGGTAGGTTTCTGACGGAGGGAGGGGCTGTCTTTCTCAGCCACTTTTTCTTTATGGAGAACCTTTTTTGCTAACTGCTTCTTATTCTAACTTCTAAGCATTATATTAAAAACAAATTAACAAGTAAAGACAGAGATAAGTGATTCAAAGTGTCCTCAGCGTATACCTAATTATCACTCAAGTGTCAATGTTTTAGTTGGTGGGAAGTTAATAATCTTCTAAATGGAAACATTGAACTTCTATGCTTCGTTTTAACCCATGATTATAGGGCTCCTGCTGCACCTGTGTGAGCTTTCTTTGTCCCGACAGCTGCAACAAGTCAGTTGATGCAATTACTAAATGATGACTTTTGGGTTTAAAGGGGCAAACCAGGAAATAATTAGTTGTAACTTTATAATTGAGAAAAGTAAAGGCTAAGCCACCTATGTCGTGAGTACACCAACATCATGTTGTTCCCGGAATTTGTCACCCAGTACTTCTGGGTTTCATATTTTGCTTTCTTTCCAAGGTAAGGCGGCTGCAGGTTACTGGGAAGTTTTAATAACAAAAATTTCAGGTGTCAATCAATTTGTTCATCATAACTCCAATATGTCACCATCAATCAACTCTAGAGATAGAACTTTGCCTTTCGGTTTTTCTTTTTCTTCCTTTCGCCTTTGTTCAATCCTTGATATCAAAACTTGTAGTTGAACATTTTCTTTTACCACAAAATTGACCGTTGCACACAACATACTAGTATCCGCTTTCTAATGATATCCACGTATCATATTGACTATTGAGAGAATTCTACTACTGTTGTAGAGATAGTTAGGCAATAAGTGGAAACTTTTGTAGAGTTTAAATATATTTATAATAGATCTTGGACCATTTAGTAATTTAATTGAAATAAAATTTTAATTTCAATTAAATTTTATTTAAAATTACAATTAATTCTAATTAAATATCAATTGAGCTCAAATAAGATTTTATATCTCATATCAATCCTTAATATCTTATATTTAATCATAAAGTTTATCAAACTTTATAATCAAGTCCAATTTGATTAAATTACATTTTTCTCTTTTCAACTTATTTTTTGAGATTCTCAAATATCTTCGCGATGGATATAAATTATAATTCTAAATCATATTTAGGATTATTTTAATTTATCTTTAATCCTCTAATTAAACAATTTATATTTATAGATCAAATTTAGCATCTAGCAATTTAATAGGGCTAACTGTCAGTTAGTTAATAGAAATCAAAAACTAAAAATCAGAGTCGAAACATAGAAGTAGAACCAATAAACCCCTTGTTTAGGGTTTGTAATTTTTAATTCCAAAATTAAATGTTAATAGTAATCAAACATAAATAAGTTATAAAATTAATGTTGGTTATGATATCATTGAAAGAAAATCAAGGCGAGATCCAATCCCACACATAATAGAATAAATACAAAACTTTTTCGTTTGATTTTTTGAAACCAAGATCATTTAAATTCTATAATATGATTAATAAATAAAATGTAAAGAATGAATCATAATTCGCACCTTATTTTAATGTTTGATCATTTTTTTGTTGTTTCCACAAACCATCTCTAAAATCAGTTCATTTTAGCCACTATAATTGCACAAGTGTTTAACCTCTAATGGTATCTACAGAATATACGAAAAGACTTCTACAACTATTGTAGAGAGGGTTAGCAATGAATGCCAGCTATCTTGGAGTGTAAGCTTATTTATAATAGGTCTTAAACCTTTTAATAATTTAATTGAAATAAAAATGTATTTTGAATTTAACTTTAATTATAATTACAATTAATTATATTTAAATACTAATTAGGCCTAAACGAGATTCAATATCTCATATTGATTCTTATTTATTAAATATATTACATTTAGTTACAAAGTTTCTGGAACTTTACATTCAAGCCCAACTTGATTAAAATACTTTTTTTTCTCTTTAACCTGTTCTTTGTATGTAACTCATTATGTTTCCAAATATGTAGACAATGAATATAAATTATATCTCTAAATCATATTTAGGATTAGATAAATTAAACTCTTTTAATTTATCTTTAATTCTATAATTAAACAATATATGTCCAGAAATCAAAATTGGCATATAACAACACATCATAACTATCCAAATATCTGACATATATCAACACATCATAACCATCCAAATATCTAAGAATGTCGAAGTGGTTTTGACTAACCTTTCTATGCATGATTTTTGTGTATGCATAATTCAATCTTTTCATCATATAATGTTTTGATTAGATATAGAGCATGAAATTAATATCTACTTTATTTGAATCCAATCATATTAATTCTCCATCATTAGTAATTGATTCAATTAATGACAATTGAAAACTATAATCAAAATTTCATTCTACCTTAGCTAAGAATTTTCCAAATCAACACTAATTGGGAACACCAAATTTTCTTCCTACTTACTTTAAGGTGATGAATCCTATATTAATTACTTAACTATTTTCATATAGTTCGTGTCATATCCAATACTATTAACTGATTTACCCTTGACTAGAATAAGTTATAAATAGTATCAAAATATAACAATCATTACATGAAATACTTTGGGTATCTCAATTCAAAGGATCACTTATAGAATCATCACAATGAGAATTTCTATAAACATGAAATTAATGTTCTAAATGAAATTCTTATATAGGGTTAGTTTAGTAAACTTGCTTTCTAATAAGCACTTATATGTTTGTTTAAGTATCTCTACACTTTAATCTATGAGACTAAACACTTCCTTCATGAGGAAGAAACATAATATATGTTAGTCTTTTTATGCTTTAATAATGTCTAATCTTAATAAAATGACGAGGAACAATTTAAGGATAATACAAAAATTCAATATGAATATGATAATTATAATGTCATCATAATTTCATTGTAATGTACACATATCCTATGGATTTTATCATATATAACCAAATATGTATAAGATAAATAATGTCTTTAAATGCTTGGGTCGCTAAACTATAAATAACTAATTGGCTATAGAGTATAAACTAACTTATAATTAGTAGGGTTGCTAAGGAAGATAATAGATTATAATTTTAAAAACATCTTCCAAATATGTGTTCTTTAACAAAGTTAGCAAGCATCAGAGGATTGACAACATAGGGTAATTAACCATGATTTATTTAGTTAACCCTAACCATCTTATATGTTAGGGACTCGATGCCCGACTTCCTTTTAATAATTGGCTACAAGTTCTAAATCTTAGTACCAATTTTCAATTCAAATATAAGAGTCATCAATTTCCTTGTAAATTTTAAGCTTTAGGAAGTTTACACCAAGTATCATCAAATTCTAAATTTTCAATTAATTAAAACTTTTATCATTAAAATAGAATTTTTTAATTATTTTTTAGCAAGACTTAAGACAGATTAGAGAGGAAAAAGAAGAAATAAAGACAAAAATTCATTGTTTACCTCGTTTCTTGTCCAACTACCTTTTAACATAGTTTCTTCTAATCATTACATTCATCTCTAAAACTATCAACTTGCTACTCCCTACATGCTTCTTTTAGTAATGGATGTCAAAAGTTCAAAATGGATTCATGTATTTCAAGATATGATAACTTTTCCACCCTCCCTACCTGTGCTTTGCTTGAGTTTTCACATTCTGTAGAAACTAATGTCCCTTTTGATTAAATTTTTACTCCTTTAAAGTCCTTAGAGAACCAAACACAGTTGTCTCCTAACCTCCCTCTATTTGGACCTCAGATGACTTAAAAAAGTAGTAAGGCATGTCTAAAATGTTTCATTAAAATATTACCTTTTTATCTAAGAGGGAGATGGAACCATCGTATGCCTTAACGAGTTTTAAAGGCTGGAGGTAAAAGTTGGAATACAACTACGATTGATTTTTTGATAAAAAAAGTTCTCTTTTTTCCATTTATAAACACTTGGGCCTTCAAAAAATGGAAAGGGAGATATTTGGTTGAAGTTTTGGTATAAAAGGAGAGCAATATTTTATTTTAGGTTCCCTACATAACTAGAAGCTAAGCGAATAATTGAAGATGGGCTTACCATATTGCTAACCTTCCAATATTCCTCCACGTAACATGGATAAAATCAAACTTGAAAAATGCACCTATATGGATAAATAATCATAATGTACCTTTGGAGTATTGGTTGACTAAAGGCCTAAGTATGCTAGCTAGTTATATTAGAAAACAATATGTATAGATGAAACAATTGTTAAAAAAAAGAAAAAGAAGAATTGGATATGTTCATTTATGTATAAATATGGAAATGGAGAAGGAATTACCGAATGTTATTCCCCTAATGAGTATGGGTGAGAATGATACACTTTATAAGGATTCCATAATGGTCACCTATCAATGGAAACTGACTTTGAAGTAGCAAGGTAAGATGTGAGAGCTATAGGGAGAACCTTTTCAAGAGGGGATTACAATGAACCGATCGGGATTGAAGCCCAAAAAAATGTGATCCAAACAAATGGAAATAATGTGGTTAATTCAATTGGAAAGATAATGAAGAACATCCCAATTAAGAATGTTTTTGGATGTAACAAAAATGATTATACGTTGAAGCTAGTCCCAATAGAAGAAAATACTAATAATAAGGGTAAGGACCTATTAGAGAAAAAGTAGCTGAGTCCATAATTAAGTTGTAGTTTACTTTTGATTAGTTGAAGAAGATAATATGAGCTGGTGTGACTATAGGAAACTAAAGGAAACTATGCTAGAAGAGGTTGCTCTACAACAAGAAGGGAATTTAAAAATGTAAGCAAAAGGAGATCATAGAGGAAAAACATAACCAAGGGATCTAAATCTATTACCTCCTAATTATGTCAATTTTCTTTTGGAACATTAAGGTTTTAACTTCCCTAAAAAAATAACTACCTTTTAGTGATTTGGTTAAAAAAGTCAAATTATTCATATTAGATCTATTAGAAACGAAACTTAATCATAATAATTTCGCAAGAATAAAGTTGGAAAAGCATTGGTCCTTTTTGTCAAACCACCAATATGACCATTATGGTAAAATAGTCTTGGCATATGATTTAAGGAGAGTCAAGGTGAATGTGATTATTTCTAGTGATAAGATGATTTACTTACCTGCCTAGTTTTTGTAGGAGAACAAGATAGTTTTTGTTTCTTTCATATACGGATCAAATCTTTCTTTCGATAGGAGAAGCCTTTGGAACAACCTATCCTTGATTCATTCAACAATCTATGGATCTTAGATCTTACTTGGGGAAATCAATAACATATTATATAGATTTGAGGCTAAGGGGAATGTAAACTTGCAGAATGTTTTAAAAAAGAATTCAAAGAATGCGTAGAGAAACTATAAGTAATTCAACTAAAGTTTGAAGATGTTTTTTCTTCGACCAACAAACAAAACTCTTGATGGCACATATATAAGAAACTGGATAGGGCCCTCATAAATGAAGAATGGATGGTGAATTTCCCATAGAGTAAGGTTGTGTTTGGAAATCCTTCTGCTCAGATCATTGTCTAATTTTAATCCAAAACTTATTTGATAGATGTAAGAGGAAAAGCCCATTTAGATCCAATAATTTCTTAGTATAAGAAGAAGGATTTGATGAAGATATATTGAGTGGAATATCAAAGGAGTTTAAAGGACATGAAGATTTCATTTGTTTTTAGAAATTGAAATTTGTGAAATCCAAACTCAAAAAGCTTAATTATAAGAGATTGATAAACACTGAAAAATTAGTTTATGATTCTAAGGTGAAGTTAACCTCCTTCAAGATTGCCTTTTACTAATAAGATGGAGATATAAAATTTATTGAGGAATAATAAATAGAAATGAATGAGTATCCCAAAGCAATAAGGATTTATACCTAACTTCTTTAACAAATTTTATAGTTCAATGGATAAAAGAAGGGGAAAGAAATACTAAATTCTTTCATAACTATATTATGGTTAGGAAAAATTACAGCATGATATGCTCCTTAATTAAACAAGATGGTATTGTGATTACTAAACAACAGGATCTCGAGAAGGAAACTTACAATACTTCAAAATTTCTTTAGGCGTGACTGCTAATAGTAGTTCTTTACTTCATGTACTTAACTCTTTTATCAATAATCAATTTAAGCAAGATGATATCGATTTTTTAGCAGTCCTTTTATTCCTAAAGATATCAAGAGAGAGAGTTATTTTTGAGTTAGAGCCATTTTAGTCCCCTAGCCTAAATGGTATTGATGGTTATTTTTATCATAAAGCTTGGTTAAGAATTAAAGAGATAGTTATAGTAAGAACCCTCGAATTATTTAAAAAGGGATATTCTTAAAGGAAATCAACAAGACTTTCATTTTTTCAACCCTAAAGATTAATAATCCAAAAACACATGATGATTACAAACTTTATCTTATTGTAATTTTTTGTACAAGATCATATCTAAGCTCCTAGCTACATGGTTAAGGAAAGTGTTGAAATTAGTGATCAATGACACCTAAAGAGCTTTTATGGAGGGGAAAAATATTAGGGATAATTGATTACTTAAGAATTGTTTAAAGGCTACATAAAAAAAGGTCTTTTAAAAATTGTGTGTTGAAAGTAGATTTCTGTAAAGCCTATGATACAATAAGCTAGAATTTCATTCTTCAACTGATTAAGGTATTTGGTTAAAAAAATCAAAATGTTAAATCTTTGTATAATCATTACTTCATTTAGTATTTTGATTAATAGGGAGCCCTTATACTTCGTCAAAGATGGTAAAGGCTTGAGGTAAGGGGACCTTACATCTCATTACATCTTTATCCTATGTATGAAGGCATTAATCAGGCTAATTAAACATAATATAGCTACTGATCTAAGCTTTAAGTATCATAATAAGTGTAAGAATCTTAGCCTTTTTAGCTTAAAATTTGTTGATGATATGTTCCTTTTCTCCAAGGCTAATGATAAGTCTATGATAATCCGAATTAATGCCCAACATAATTTTAGAGAATTCCCAAGCCTAAGTATAAACTACAACAAAAGTTATGGTGATTTTGAGCAGTGCTTCTCACTTGATTGATAGGGTTTCTAATCTAAGAAGGTTATAAGTTAAGTACCTCTTCACCGATCTTGGACTTCATCTTTCAACCAAGAAGCTTCAATTCAAGGAATGCTTATTACTCTATTTAAAGAAGGAGCAAAAAAGACTAGGGAGCTATTGTAACAAGGACTTGTCTTAAATTGGGAGATTATAACTGGTAAAATCTATTATTAACTCTCTTCTTATATTTTAGGTCTCTAATATATTCCTTGCTAAAGAAATGATCAAATCATTAGAGAAACTAATAAAGAACTTCTTGTGGAGTGGTAAAGGACAAAGGAGAGATGACCAAGGTGAACTGTAGAGAATCATGCAAACCTATAATTGAAGGAGGTGTGGGCATTACTTCTATCAACTTAAGCAATAAGGTGTTAATGAGTAAGAGATTATAAAGGCTTATGGAGAACAAGTACTCACTATGGGTGAAGTAGATTAATTGCTTCTTCTTAAGGGGAAAAAGTGATTGGGAAGTGGATACCAAGCCCTTTTTTTAGGGCCTATCTCAGCTTATGAAAATTAAAGCATTTTTTAGGGAACATAAGGTTTTTGATACAAAATGGGGAAATGTTTTCCTTATTCTATAAGAATTGTAGTAATATTGCCCTATTTATTAGTAAAAATTATTTCATAATATAAGAAATAAGTTCCTTTTAAATGCTAAAGTAAAAGGATAGATTAATGATTACTAATGGTGTAGCGTCCTTGATGAGGATAAACATATTTTGTTTGAAATATAAATAAACAAATATCATTGAAATAGCGAAAAAGGCAGTCAAAGCTCATAGATGCTTATTTGAATATATTATACACCCATATTTAACATATTATGCTTGTTAATTCAAAGTTTTGTTGTATATTTGTACTTAATTTACTTTAAGTGCAATTGTAGGTTATAATTGCCTTCATCAACCAAAAGGAGAAATTCTAATGAAATAGTGGAATAAAACGAAGATTTGAAGCAACTAAAGATTTACATGATCATGTACAGTGACTGCGTCAGTCTTTGTAATGTGTGAAGTTTGAAGAATTTTAGTTTAGTCATCTATAGTTACACATCTGTGTATATTGATATACACAGCTATGTATATTGCCCATGTAAGTCTTTATGTTAGTGTGAAATTGAGAATTTATGTGTTTATATCACAGAAACCCTAATTTTGACTATAAAAGAACATAAGCAGAGACAAAATGAGAAGAACCAAGTGTTTAATAGATTTTAAATCATGGGACACATTTAGAGGCAATAGTTCTAATTAAGGAATAAGGCAAACATCAAGAATATGTCAAGAGATCTAATATATAACAACATCAAATCTAAACTTGCAAGAAGATTCAATAGAAGAGAAAAGTGAGATTTAGAATTATGATTTCTTTGTTTTCTATTAGTTTTTCTTCATAAACTAAAATGCACAAGCCCAAGACCAACAAAATATTAAAAAAAGAAGCAACAGTGTCGTCTTCCTCCTCCAGCCGAGTCGAGCGTGACCCGGCTGGACCAGTCGGAGCCCCGACTGGTTTGAAGGCCAAAAATTGCCAAAATTGATGGGAATCGAGGAAATGGGACGACGGGGACGACGCGAACCGTAGGAGACGTTCAAAACCCGACCATGCAACATTCACGAAATGGCAACGTCGACACCTGACGTACGACCATCAACCTCTACTACAAGAGTTAAGACATTTAGTGACAATTTTTTTGTGACTAACTATTATTTCGTCACAAATATGAGATTTTTTGTGACAAGACAATTGATTGACACTATTGTTTGAATTAATTGTGATGATTTATTTTTTTTGTCACTAATATAATAGTAATTGTTATAATTTAGTATCTTTCACAATTAAGTTGTCACTATTAATATATTGTCACTATTAATATATTAATAGTGACAACTTTTCTATTATCACTAAGTTTTGTCATTAAAAACTTATGCAATTTGGCGCCAAAATAATTTTGACGGAAATAAATTGTAGTTGTGGCAAAACATATATTAGTAACTAATATTTTCTATTTGTTGTGACAAAACATAAATTGGTCACTAATATTTTTTTTCTTTTTGTTACGAAATGGTTAATCGTCATACACTATTTTACTTGTTGTGGCAAAAAATTTTGTCAATAAATATTCAATTAATTAGTGTCTACTTTATATTGTCACAATAACTGAACTATAACTATGGTCACAACTATTTGTAATTTAGTGACAATATTTTTGTCATCACAAATACGAGGTTTTTTATGACAAGATAATTGATTGACACTATTGTTTGGATTATCTGTGATGATTTATATTTTTGTCACTAATACAATAGTAATTGTGGCAATTTAGTATCTTTCACAGTTAAATTGTCACTATTA
>JANKYE010409404.1:2417-12707 GCA_032467995.1 Erythroxylum dillonii
AGTCCAATATAAGCAAGTATACTTCTTATCTCTCATTTTCATCATAATTGATTATTTTTAACTTAAATGAAATTGAAATGTTCTAGTAGTCTTTGGCCCGACATCTTTAGAAAATAGCATGAATTCGATTTGACTGTTACTTTTAACTTAAATGAAATTGACATGTTTGGTATTTAATGGCACGACATCTTCATAATACATCGTAAATTTGGTTTGATAGTTACTTTCGTTGCCTCAATGAGTAAATACTTTTGTCTATATGCCTATTTTCTTTATTCTCATACACACCAACTTAAGAGTAGCGCTATGTTGGCAGATCTAGGAAAAAATTATCCAAGTGAGCTTGTATACAATCAGAATATTATATTTCAACCCAAAGTTTTCAAGCAATGTGTTATAAGTTCTATCTTTGAATATAACTCACTTTATTCTTATGTCTCTTCCTAACGTGAGATTATTGTACTTGTAAATTTCTAACAATATCATTAATTTGAATCATGGTTTTTTGAAAAGACAATTGGATGCTCCCCTAGCACAGTTAATTCTTTCTTTCACGTCTTTGTCTTTCATAATAAACCGTAATGGTTATATGTTTAACGGATTTGTAAAAATGTAAAGTTTTTTCCTGTTTTAATTTCTTTGAAATTATCACTTGGACTTGATCACTGAAGTCATTAGCTTGACGGGTACTGTAATTAGTTCTTTTTTTAGTTTTACTAGAGTAATATCCGATTTTTTTTACTCTCCTCTGGATTTTTCTTACAAGCATATGAAGGCCTATTTACCTGATTTATAATTTTTGAGTACTATGTGTTGACTGTGCATTGCTCCTAGGAAATAATTCATCTTTTCTGTTATCAAGTTTGCTAAGACTTGAATTCCCTTGTTCTAGTTTCCATGTTACTATGACTGACTATGTGCAGTTTAGTTTGTGGGATAACATTGGACTTTTATTATATCAAAAATTTATATGATGCCAATATGCTGAAGATGGCTGTGATTTTGATTCTGCTGAAGATATTGAGTTTTAACGAATTGTTTTATCTACTTTAAACATTTGTATTTTACATTTTGATAAGCCTATTTTGAGTTGATGACTTTTAGTACTCCCTTAGTGCGATCAAAAAATAAAATGACCGCCCAAGGCACATTACAGTGGATTTTGATATAAGTTACAATACCTGTGTTCACAATGCTTTTAGATCAATAAAGTTAAGAGATTCGTTATCTTTGAAGAAAGAAAGAACGAAGAAGAAATATATAAATTTTCTTTGTATTTCTGTGTGTCTTTAATGTGATGTGCATCTACCTATTTCACTCTAGGTGACTCTTATTGATTGCCATACAAACTACTAGTTTTATGCTCAAAACTACAAGTATATGAGTTGTAACTTATAGTAAAAGGTGGATATTAATCCCACAAGGATTGTATTTAGGCACCACTTAATTTAGGCTGTGCTGTTTAAGAAACCGATTCAAACAAATTTAAAAGGATAAGTAAAACAAAGCTAAAAGAAAGCAATGCAACCAAAGCCAAAACTATTAACTAAAACTTGGGGAAAAATAAGATTAAAAATTAGGATTTGTCATCATCCCTATTTTCTCCCCTCTGGTTAATTGATTCAACTAATGTTTGGCCCAAGATTTCCTAAAATTTTAGTACCCTCTTTCAAGGTGCAACTAAATGTCACTAGTTAAATAAATTAGGATGAACTTTGGGATCTCTCGATATGCAAAGCCTTTCCTAAACATTCAACTAGATATAAAGCTATCCTATAGACAATATATCAATCTATTGAAATCTCTTTCTAATAAATCAATAACTTGTTATTTGTAAGTCTATTAAATGCCAACTCTCACTGTACATTTAATACAAATTACCAAGCTCACTCTCTCGATTTGTTGTAGGGTTTAAGCTTAATAAATAACATAAACATTTATTTTATTGAATGTACAACTGAAGGTTCACAAATAGTTCAAACAACAAACCCTAAAAAATGTTTATCCACTCATAATATTAACATCCTCAATAACCAAACAATCCATGTTAAACATGCTAGAAGAGAAAGAAATCAAAATAAGAACTAGACGAGGAAGCTACTCCTCTTCTTTGCCCAAATTTGGAAAATCTAGATGACGAGAAGCTCTTTGCCTAATTGGGAATAAGTACATTAATTCTCAACCTATCTCTGGGCTCTCAATTTGTCTTTTAGATTCAGGAGGCAAGTTTCATAACACTCTCCCTCCCTAGGGATTTTACAATATATATATATCAAGACAAGTCATAAAACCCCCCAAAAAAAGGTGAAACCTGCGTGTCTCTTCGTGCTAAGCATCCTACGATCATGAGAATTATCCTTGTGCTTCCCACAATCGTAGGATAATACGACAAAAACTTTCTCCATAGATTTCCCACGATCGTGAGAAACATGCCCTTTCATACGGTCGTGGGTTCTTGTTCTTCAACAGCTCCACTTCTCTTCTCTTCTCTTGGTCCCTAGCTCAATCACAAAGGTGTTCACCCTCCATTCCTACACAAAAATGATCAATTCTGACCCTAAACCAACATCAAGCACAAAAAACAACCATGAAGATCAAATTAAACAAAAATATACAAAGCAAGTCTTAAAACACAACAATGCTAACCTATTATGCAAGAAACATATGCCAAATACTTAAAAAAAATACATACTACTGCACAACTATCAACTTCCCCACATTTAAATTTTTTCTTGTCCTTAAGCTGAATCAAACTCAACTAATCAATTCCATCACTTCATTTTCACAAATATCAAAGCATGCAATTCCTCAGAGTTTGGCCAAATCAAATGTCAAGCTATTACACATATTATGAATACTTTTCATTAGTGTACATAAGCAAACTCATTTTATGACACCATCACTCAAAGATACGTATAAACATAAAATGAATCTTTCTCAAGGTATGACTCACTTCTCTCAAGTGTTTGATGGTTAGTGTTTCGCTCAAGCTCCCTATAGGAAACTACACTACTATAGGCTTGTTAACACACCAATTCTCCTTTGCAATGATTACATGTATGAATAGATCAAAAGGACTTGTTTCGAGTTGTAATGTGGTAAGGGTTAAGGTAGGTCAGAAAGGGTAAAGGGTTTTAACACAAGCATTCATAAAGTAATAAGTGAATAAAGGGATAACAAAACATATTTATGAGATATAAAAATGTAGATATACTCATACTCCGCACTTATTGATGCTTACCAAAACAATCTCTTTTTAATTGAAGAATAATAAACTAAATAACAACTAATTGCAATGTGATCCAAGGGTAGAAGTGTCACTTAACTCATCTCGTAAACAAAAAATTGTAGCAAAAATCCTAAGCTAACGCATCACTTAATACTCTACTAGGCTTGTGAATAGGTAGGCCAATGGGTTTTCGAGTTTTAAAATATTGGGTGTTTTCAAGAAACAAAAGGATAAGGCTCAATAGAGATAGCAAGGGATAATAAAATGTATGTCATTTAATCCAAAGGTTAACATCAAAAGGGCCTTAATCATCTCTATTAAGCATATATCTAGTAGACTCAAACCGATTCAAAGCAAGTTTTGAAGGTAGTAACCCAACTGAAGGTAGTAACTTAAGGAAGCATCACACAATCAAAGAAATAAAATGACTATAGATGGAGTCATATAAGCTTAATCCATAAATTGGCTCAAATCAAAATTCATTATGCATCCCTACCCTACCTTATTGCTCAAGTGTCAAATTTTGAGTAAGCTTATGCAACCAACTACTTTTCATCACTCAACATGGTTCACTCTCTACTCAAGTAGCCTAATTCGAGCTCAAGCATGCATTCAATCTCATTCCAACTACCATGACAGAATTTCATGGAAAAATAAATCAAAATGATTTAAGTGTGGTCCATTGCTTTATACAGAATAACATCAAACGACAACCTAGTATGCCTAAAACATGCATCCTAACTAATAAAATAAAAAAGTAAATAAAACAAACTTATAAGATGCAATTGACATGGTAAATGCCACCTTCCCACACTTGGACAAAACATTGTCCTGAATATGACAAGGTAACCACAAAAGAAAACCAAAACATCAAACAAACAAGCAAGTAAAATAAATAACACAGTAAATAAAAATAAGAAGGCTCATGGAGAGTGAAGTGATGAAGGCATAGGAGAGGGGACTTTAATGTTCTTCGTCTGGATGAACTTGAAGAATTTCTTCTTGATGTATTGTTGCCCCTTGTGTACTTGCCGCATTTAGTTGCTAAGCTCATTGATTTGCAGCATCATTTGTTGATAATTTGCAGCTATTTGGTTAAAAATTTGCTGAAACCTATCAACATCTACTGCTACTGTTGGTTATTCTTTAACTGCTTCTTCTTAGGGCTCCGTGGGTGCTTGAGAGATGGATGGTTGAGACGTGGCTGCGTTCATGCCCTTCCTTTTCTTAACAACAGTATGGGTCTGAGGATTTCGAAGCTCTATGGAATGGAGCTCTAAAATTTCAGAGCGTCTTAAATACGATACATCAAAAACATCAGGGTTAGTAGTGCGTACACTATCCACGTCAAGATTTTAAAATGAAGCCAAAGTAGTAACAATGTACGCCATACCAAAATATGAGCTTTTCTTATTAATGCAACTCACAATAGACCTAAAAATGCGATATGAGGTATTTATTTTAACTTTGCGATCCATGCACCTAAGAAAGAAAAGTTCTTTAACCAAACACTTATTTCTTTCAGTTTTATTAAAAACAATTAAGCACATAAATTTATGAGTCAGTAAGTGCTTAATGCTATAAGTTAAAGTTTTAGGTGCATTCCTAGAATCAAAAGAGTTTTCACCCGTAGGGCTTTTCCAATAATCATCTACAAATAATTCATCATGGTCATCTAAAACTTCCTTGTTGGACAAGTCATGAGGATAATGTAATCAAGCTTATATGCATGACCACCTATTCTAAACCAGAATATGTCCATTTCAGGATTATAGTACACAATGGTGAAAAATTTTACTATCATCATTGGGTATATCGATACATCACAACAAATTAGTCGACCCTATCCAATATTTATAGCTAATCATTCAATGTTATGCTTCAAACCTAGAGTTTCCAACAACTCAAAATCAAAGTATCTAGGAGGCAATAAATCTCTATCTTTAAAGTCCCAAAATCTCATACCTTCTTTTTCTGAAAAAATAGGAAATGGGGCATGAAAAGTGACCGCCATATTAGGTTTACCTTCTCTAAAGACTTGAAGGCATAGTAGGTCGATAAGTTTCTAGGCTACAAGCTTCTTTGGAGCCATTGAATGAGAAAAATATTAAAAAATAGTCAAAAGAGAGGTGAGCATATTTTGAGAGAGAAAGAGAGAAAAACTCACCAAATCCTTGTATTCTTGAATGGGTAATGTGAAATAAGTGTTAAAGAAGTGAATAATGAATGAAAGAGTGAAGAAAATACCAATATTTAGGAGAAAATGAAGGATTTATGAGGTTAGAGTAAGTGGATGTCGTGTTTAAAGTGAGAGAATGTGAGAATATGAAGAAAGAAAGAAGAAAGAGGAAGTTTTTAAAAATGTTTTGGCTAAGGATCCCACGATCGTGGGAAGTTTTTAAAAATGTTTCGGCTAAGGATCCGACAATCGTGGGAATACTTGTGTTTCCCATGATTGTGGGTTAAGGTTCTAGAAAGTTTTTGGAGAGCCCTCCCACATTCGTGGGAAATAGATCCATTCCCATGATCGTGGTCACTGCAACTTTTCCAACTTCTTAGGCCTTAGCATACATTCCCAACATTCAAGCAACCTACAAACATATCTAAATCAACTAATCAACAAGAAATTTGAATAGACTCAAACCAAACATAATCAAAACCAAACAAATCAAATGAACAAGTAAACAAAGACAAGTAAAAGAAAGGTAAACATGCTAAGTTAAGGTCATTAGCTTGACCATTTCACATACATTCATAAAGGAGCAGAAGAACAGAAAGAGATGACCTCCCATTCTTGTGAGTATGTCCCTCCATAGTATGACCTACATCTATGTCCATTAGCTTTGAATGCTTCACCCTTGTCAATGTCTAACTCTAAAGCTCCATAGGAAAACACTTGAATAACCTTAAAGGGTCCACTACATCTTGATTTGAGTTTTCTAGGAAATAATCGAAGTCGTGAATTGAACAAAAGCACCAAGTCCCCACTTTTCAAATCTTTCGTCTTGATGTGAGCATCATGCCACTTCTTTATCCTTTCCTTATACAACTTGGCATTTTCATAACCATTAAATCTCAACTCTTCCAATTTGTCAAGTTTTAACAATCTCTTCTCACCTACTAGCTTCCAATCCATGTTTAACTTCCTAATAGCCCAATAGGCCTGATGCTCCAACTCTAAAGGTAAATGACATAGCTTGCCATACATATGGAGTAGTTCCTATGCATGTCTTGAAAGCAGACCTATAAGCCCATAAGGTGTCATTTAGCTTCAATGTGCAATCCTTTATTGAGGTGCTCACTACCTTCTCGAAAATCTTCTTCAGCTTACTATTCACCACCTCTACTTGACCACTGTTTTGGGGGTGGAAAGGAGTCGCCACTCTATGATGAATATTGTATCTTTTCAGAACAACCTAAAATGGTTTGTTGCAAAAATGGCTCCCTCCATCACTTATATTCGCTTTGGGTACCTTAAATCTAGTAAAGATCTTCTTGATGAACTTTTGAACCATTTTGCCGTCATTAGTTAGAGTAGCTATGGCCTTAATCCACCTGGAAACAAAGTTAACTCCACCTAATATGTAAGTGTTACCTAAGGATTAAGGGAATGGTCCCATGAAGTCCAAGCCCCACATATCGAATATCTCCACCTGCATAATGTTTGAAAGCAGAACCTAATCCTTTTTCAATATATTGCCCACTCTTTGACACCTATTACACTTTAGCACAAAATCTCGAGCATCCTTGAACAAGGTTAGCTAATAGAATCCACACTTTAAGATTCGAGCTGCAGTTTTGTTAGCGCCATAATGCCCTGCATAAAGTAAGTTGTGACATTACTTCAAAATTTCAAGCATTTCATCTTTGGGGACACACCTGCGAATCACACTAGTAGCACATATCATATACAGTACAATTCATCCCAAATATAACAAGAACATTGAAATAGAAACCGCTTCTTTTAGTGATAAGAGAGATCAGAAGGAAGAATACCACCTGAGAGGTAGTTTGCAATATCTACAAACCAAGGATGAAATTGATTGTTTACCATTATTAAAGCCTCACTAGGAAAGCTCTCCTCGATTCCTCTACTTCTTTATGGTGCCCTCCTTTAAGTCTCGAGAGGTAGTCTGCACAACATCTTCTGCTCCCTTCTTATCTTTAATCTTAATGTTGAAATCTTAGAGCAGAAGTACCCACCGGATAAGCCAAACCTTGGCTTCCTTCTTTGCAAAAAAATATCGCAATGCTGCATGATCTATAAAAACAATAACATGTAAGCCTAGAAGATAAGAACAAAATTTATCACATACGAACACCACAACAAATAACTCCTTTTTTGTAATTTTGTAATTCAGTTGTGCCCCTGTCAAGGTCTTGCTTGCGTAGTAAATGGCATACAGCCTCTTTTCTGTCTGTTGACTAAGGACACAACCAATGGCATGATCACTTGCATGACACATAATCTCAAAGGGAAAAATCCAATCTAGCGACATCAAAATAAGTGCTATTGTTAGTGTCTTCTTCAATCTGTTAAAGGCATCTAAACAAGCATCATCAAACACAAAAGGCACATCTTTAACTAATAAATGTGTTAAGGGTCTAGGGAAAAGAGAAAAATCCTTGTTAAATTATCTGTAAAATCCTGTATGACCAAGGAATGCTTGGATGCCCTTGAAGTTGGTCGGAAGTGGTAGCTTTTCAATTACTCCAGTCTTAGCTTGATCCACTTCGATCCCTTACACGAGATCTTATGGCCCAACACAATTCCCTCTTGTACCATGAAGTGACACTTCTACCAATTCAAGACAAGATGAGACTCCTCACATCTTTGAAGCATTCTGTCTAAATTAAACAAACAATGATCAAAATAATCTCCAAAGACAGAAAAGTCCTTCATAAATACCTTTATGAATTTCTCATTCATGTCTGCGAATACAGCCATCACGAAACTTTGGAATGTGGCCAGTGTATTGCATAAACCAAAAGGCATCCTTTGATAAGCAAAAGTCCCATAAGGACAAGTGAAAGTGGTCTTCTCCTGATCTTGTGGATATATAACCACCTGATTGTACACTGAGTATCAATCAAGAAAATAGTAAAATGCGTGGCCAGCCCCCTCTAAATAATTTGGTCTATAAAAGGTAAAGGGAAATGATCTTTCTTGGTGGAAAAATTGAGCTTCTGGTAATCAATACATACTCTCTAGCCAATGATGGTCCTAGTAGAAATCTTTTCACCTTTTTCATTTTTCATCACTGTCTTGCCACCCTTTTTAGGCGTACACTATACCAGACTCACCCACTCACCATCTGAAATAGGATAAATAATCCCTGCTTCCAATAGCTTCATAACCTCCTTCTTCATAACCTTTTGCATGTATGGATTTAACCTTCTCTGTCGCTCCCTCACAGTTTTACATCCTTCTTCTTAGTTAATCCTATGCATCACCACATTGGGGCTAATCCCCCTAATATCATAAATTTGCCACCCTATGGCTCTCATCCTCTTCCTAATAATCTCCACAACTTGTTCTTCTTGTTCACAATCTAATTGGTTAGAGATAATGATGGGTAGAGTATGGTTCTTACCTAAAAATGTGTATCTTAAGTGGGAAGGCAAGGGTTTAAGCTTTAAAGCGGGGGGCTTAATAATGGAAGGTGGTGTGGGTGTATCTATTCTCTCCAACTTTTATGGCTTAACTTGCTCACGTAATTCCTGTTCTCTTGCACTTTCATCCTTGTGCACTTCAATAACTCATTTCATATATGTAGTACCACCCATCGGTTTCTCCATAGATTTAGACATGTTAAACTCAACCTACTCATCATCAATTCTTAAAACAATTTCTCCTTCATGCACATCAACTAATGCCCTACCAGTATTTATAAAGGGCTACTCAAAATCAATGGACAGTTTCTATCAACTTCAAAATCCAACACAACAAAATCAACAGGAATAATAAATTTATCCACTTTTACCAACACATCTTCTACAATTCTAAATGGCCTCTTGATGGATTGATCCACAAGTTGAATTAGTATGGAAGTTAGTTTAACCTTTCCTAGTCCTAATTTCCTGAAAATAGACAAAGGCATTAAGTTAATACTTGCATCTAAATCAGATAAGCATTTAGAAAATTCAAAGTCACTAAAAACTCATAGAATAGTAAAGGTCCCTAGATCTTGTAGTTTTTAAGGCGTCATACTTGATGTTGCGCCCCGTTCCTGAAGCCTAATAATCGAAATGGAGTCAAAAAGCATGAGCGGGTTTCCTTGTAGGGTTATTTTGACTAACCCTTACTTTTTTTAAATCAATCTTTTCAAATTCAAAACCAAATGTTTGTGGAGAGGTAGCAAAACGTGTTAGGAGTCCAACGCTTCAAGAATCACTTCACTTGGAGGTCGGATGAAGAAGTTACGGTCAAAAGAATCCAACTTGTTTATGTTCTTACTTACATTGTACCCGTTATGGCGTAATTGCCATAACGTTTTCTATAGATGTTGGATTGATTTCATTTTTAGACGGTTAGAAAGAGAATTTCGAGATCTACAACTTTCATGCAGAATTTGAAGTGAGATTCAGCCTCTAAAAGGGTCAAAAATATAATAGAAGATGATGACATAAACTGAGACGGTCAAACTAAGACGAAAAAAGTCAAACTAAGACGAAGATGACGTCAGCAAAACAAAGACGAAGTTGGCTAAAACTAAGACGAAGATGACGTCAGCAAAACTAAGACGAAGTTGGCCAAAACTACGACGAAGATGACGTCATTAAGACGAAGTTGGCCAAACTAAGATGAAGATGACGTCACTAAGATGAAGACGGCGTCATCTAAGACGAAGTTAACCAAACTAAGACAAAGATGACGTTATCTAAGACGAAGTTGGCCAAACTAAGACTGAAGCAATCAAAAAGACATAACTTTCTTTATAAATATCGGATTAAGGTCATTTTTGGACCGTTTTAAAGACGACTTGTAGAACTACAACGTTCGTGATGACATTCAAAACATCTTTTGCCTCTATAAGGGTTAAATTTTCCAATCAATGCAG
>JANKYE010410540.1:0-12699 GCA_032467995.1 Erythroxylum dillonii
ACATTAATTTCATTTAATCCATGCTAACCATGACACCTAACCTAATTAATGCTACATGCTCATTCATGTCATCTTAAATTTAGATCTCATAATTCAACTTAATCATGCTTAATAAAATAAAATAAAATAAAATAAATTCAGGGGCTAACAGTATTGCTACTGCTAGCAGTTGTCACCTTCTTCTTATTTACAAACCTCTGTTTCTTTCTCCTGTGGTACGTTCTTTCGATCTCAGGATCAAATGTGGCTATGAAAATATATTACATATAAATCTCAATTCGCCACTACAATTAGAATAGAATTTTTTAAAGCTTAGTCATCTTTGTTCAGAAAAATTCAATATTTGACACAAGTCTCCAATAATGACGCCAAAAGCTAGAGAAGAAATGAAATGGGAGTTCTTTGTTTTCCTGATAATAAATGATATCTTTGGGATTGGAAATGAATTGAAGAATGTGATAAATCACATGAATGAAGTCAGTCTAGAGGTGATTGAGTGACGGGTGGAGATGACATGTTGCCTGTTCAGTTTTTCTGACTTTTTAAGTTTAGGCGAGAGATCCGTGGACCACCATCAAAATGTTTATTGCATGGTTTTGGTGAACATGCAAAGTCTGAAAGGTATTATTTAATTTGCGCTAAAGAAGAACGTGTTTTTCTAAATGAAAAAAGGAGCATATATATATATATATATAATGTAATTGAATGTACAAAAATAAGTATCAATCTTTTTTCTTTAATTTATGTTTCTCATTTAATTGTATGTAGCATTGTATCATTTTACTATATATTGTTTTCATATAAATTTATCTCTTTTAACTATGTATTTTATAACATTGTTAATTTGAGTTTTATTTTTTAAATGCAAAGAAATGTATATTTTTAGAAATAATAACATTAAAATAATTTCATATTTACTTATTTTTCTTTCTCATTTATTTTTTTCCAGTGTAAATGTTAACTTTTTACATCTTCTCTCTTCTTCTTTTTTACATGATACAAATCTCCCATAGATCTTATGTAATTATTTCTTACATAGCATGCAAAATTTAAGTATAAATCACATTTATATAGAAACAAGTATCATCTTTATCAAGGAGATATCTCAACGTTCTCTGAGAATTGATTGTCATGTTCGTAAATTCTGTTTATGAATGATCTGATTGCTAGAAAAGGTGTGCAAAACTCAAAAGTTCTTTTTCCTTCAGCTTGTGCAAATTACATGGATCAAGGAGGAATGATTGCTCTTTGTAGAATTGTTCGATTAGTACGTCTGAAAGTTCTTGCTCAAGGCTGCTGGACATGCAACCTACAAAACAAACACAAATAACAAAAACAAGCTCGAAAACACATTAGCAAACCATTAGATAGATCCCTGGCAACAGTGACAAAATTTGACAAGGTGTTGCTACCCTTGCAAATTAACGCTACACGAATAACAAGTAGCATATGGGAGTAAGGATCATTCCCTCGAAGATCTGATAATGGAATGCTAACTATGGTCAAACTTGTCAACGAAATTTCAGTAAACAAAAACATACACAAAAATGTAAATGAAACAAAATTCTAAAATCTAAAATACAATCCAACCTAAATGATTCAGTATCGAATGCAAACTACTAACTAAACTAGAAAACAGAAACAAATAACAAAAAACAAAAATCTAAAGATAATCTGACGTGAACAGAATCAGATTTGACGCAAACAAGACTCAATGAAGTCAACTAAACTAAACTCAAACCAATGCACAAAAATAAGTAAATTGGGGCGGGGGGGTTTTTATCTAGGCAATTCGGAATTTAAAGAACACAAACTTAAAAAAATTCTAAATCAAAATTTGGCAGAAATCAGAATTTAAAGATTAGGATAAAAACAGAATTCCAGAAACTTCAATTGCAAAGGATTTCGCTAACTAAACCAATTAATTCATTCATCGAACTCGAGGAATTATTCATGTGTTCTGTGCGCATAATCAAGGATCACCAACATACTAATTTTATGCTCCTTAACTACAAAGTAAACAAAACTTCGTAAACAATCATAGGGTTCATAACTATTAATCCACTTATGACGCGTACGAGCATTACTATAGTCGGTATAATAATCTTTCCTTAAAAACCTCGACAACTAATATCATCAGTTTAAGACAAAGTTCGAATTCTCTCAGGGTAGGTTTGATAACTACTATCAACAACCTATATAAATCAATTAATTTGGCAATTACTACCATCAATTAATCGAATAACATCCAAAAATCCCTTATAAACCTTAATTCCAGATTTTAAGATTTACGAGTTCAATTCAACCATTAAAGGACCAGAATTCAAACATATGTTTGCAACACACAAACTCAAGAATTGATTAAGATTAAATCCTAATGAATTAAGATAGATTCGAAGGGTACTACCCTTTACAATTGAATTAAAAGCTTAGCCACACATACCTTGTAAAATTCAGTTACAACAGAATTGGTCCAAGGAACATACGTCTAATAGAAAGAGTAGAAGAAGGATTTCGGCCAAGAATTATAGAGAACGATAAAAAGGAGGCCCACCATACCTAGAGACAAAAGTCAAATTTATACTAATTACAATGACGAGGTGGCTGACCTAATTCAGAGACAAACAAGGAAACAAATTCCTGCCTAAACAAGAATTGGCAGAGGTGGAAAAACTCTTCAGCATGGGCCAGCCATCCCAAGTGGCGTGACTTAATGAGGTGGACATCCAATCACTTTAAGTATCTAATGGAGTCGTGCCATGTCATCCACGTGCTCTAAACATCGACTCAAATCCTGCTGACTTTGAACTGCATTCCTGACAATATACCATAGTCAATTTTGACTGTGCATAATAACCAAACAGTGACGATTCAAGAGATCAAATTTTATAAGTAGATTTTTCTTTGAGTAGCTTTAATATGAGACTTGAATCACTGAATTCCGCCATCTGAGTGAAAAGTTATGATTGAAACATCATCGAAAGGTCATTCTGGCGATGAGGATTCTGACACAGCTTTTGAGAATTTTTTTCTCCTGAGTTTTAGTTAAGAAAAATTTGCGATTGGTCCCAAAAAATCTATAAATAAGTCAAGGATTTAAGTAATAAATTTTAGGATTTTTGGCTAAACCATCTTGAGATAAAAATTCCATAATGACTAAAGGTCAAGTCTGTTAGAAACCCAAAAATAGTACAATTCGAGTCTATTTGTTTCATTTATGCATTTTACGTCAATGAAACCCGAATAATGCTAAAACATGATAAACATGCTACAGATGAACGTAAAATAAACGTAAATGACTTTGAATTAAGTCCTAAAGATATATGAAAATACGAGTGTATCAAACATTAATAAACTAATTTCCTTAATGAGCTTAGATGGATTAGTGATCAACAAGTGCAAACGTCCTTGTCTTTCAATTCCTTCAAGGAGACATTGTGTGTTGCTAATAATGTTTCTTTCTTTATGAATGATATAAGAAGCTTAATAACTCAGGCCATTCTAAGAAATCTAGCAAAATCCTTCGTTATGCAATTCTTCAATACTGATATAAAAAAGCTTTATTTAGCATGATGCCAAATAAGGCTCTAGGTCTAGGTGGTTTCAATGCCTTGCCTTTTAAAAGACGTGGGAAATAACATGTACTATTATCTTAAGAATTAATCAAGAATTCTTCGCAGGTAGGAAACTTTTGACAAAGCTCAATAAAACTTATATTTGCTAAAAACCAAAGATTCCTATCCCCTTATATTATTAAATTATATTCTTATTTCTTATTTTAATATGATCTACAAAATTATCTCTAAGTTGCTGGCATCTAGATTGAAAGTTATCCTTAAGGAAATTATAAATCTAAGTCAAGGTGTGTTAATCCAAAGTAGGAGTATTGGTGAAAATATACTTATAGCTTAAGATTTATTTAAAAACTATCACAAGATGAAGGAAAAAAAGAAGTTATAGTTTGAAGATTAACTTCAACCAAGAATTTGTTTCCCTAAACTAGTATTTTTTTATTCAACATTATGGAAATATAAGGATTCCCAAGAAAATTTATAAATTAGATGAAACAATATGTCTCTTATCCTACTTATTTAATCCTAATCAATGGAGAGCCAACCCCACTTTTCAAAACATTTGTCCCTTTATCTCTCTATATTGTACATGGAGGTCTTCACCAAAATTAGAGCCAATAATAGTTCCATTAAAAAAAGGTTTCAATATCATTCTAAATATGAAAAACTTAGTATTTTCAATCTTTCTTTTGCAACTGATTTACTCCTCCTCTAAGTTGCAAATAATGAATTAGTCAAAGTGTTTATAAACTCACTAATTTTGTTTAAGGAAATAACAGGTTTGAGATTCAACCCTACTAAAAAAAATTATATGTAGTTCATTTTAAAAAAATTGGTAAGCTTTTAGGGGATAACAATAAGCATCAAACACGAAAAGTTTCCATTAAATTACTTAGGGATACTAATAACTAAAAATATAATATCTTTCTATAAAGGTCGATCATTGATTGACCCTATCCATAAAATAATTGAAAGTTGGAATAATAACTTCTTATCATTCAAAGGAGATTGCAATTAACTAAAATTATATTATGTGTAATCTCTACATTTACTAAGTCTCACATCTAGCAATGTCAAAAGAGATAGTCAAATCCAAAGAAAATCTATTAAAGAATTTCCTTTGGTTGGTTATGGAAAGCAAATCAATAGGTACAAAGTTCAAGTTAACAATGTTATGTTTGCCCAAAGAGAATGGGGGCTTGGTATAAACTCAATAAGAATTGTGAATAATTTGATTTGATCAAGAGAAATAAAAAGTTAAGCACTAATATAGAATCACTAAAGTTGAGATGGATATATACACATTCCTAAAGTAAATCATGCATTAGTATAGACTTTATGTTCAATATACAAAATGCACAAGAAGGGGGTTCAATTGTGTATTTTTTTGTAAATACAATCCCCTTATATATTTTTGAAAAACTTGCTTTCTCAAAAACTATTGAGTAAGAATATCAAAATGTATTGCAATTAACTTCTAAGTACTTATATAAAACAATAAAAATAAAAGTTGAAGGTTAGAGAGTAAGAGTTGACACAACAGTTTTATCTTGGTTCACCCTAAACCGTGGGTTATGTCCAGTCCTCAGAATCCTTTATAAGATTTCACTATACTTCTAAAAAAAACAAGTATTCTTTTCACCGAGCCTCTTCAGGTCTCTTACAGCAATTATTGTTTTTCTCACTTAGCCTCTTCAGGCTCTCTAGCTTTTCTTCTTTCTTACATAAAGATGTTTGTGAGCTTTGTTATAGAGAATAATAGCTCTAGAATTTAGCACAATAAATACAGTGTTTCTTAAAGTCACTAGCTTTCTTAAAATCTCTAACTCTTTCAAAATCACTAACTTTTTTAGTCTTCACTCTAACTCGTATTTATAGCCTTCATCTTCGACTACTTCTTGATAACCGCTTCTTTCTTCTTGTTTTTTGATCTTTGAAGAAACAGTTATTCAGTTGAGTTCTGTAACTAACTCAGACTGATTAACCATCCGATGTGGTATCGAGTCTTCGCCTTAGTTTTGCTTTAGCTTCGTCTTACTTTCTATCATCTCATTTTCGCTTTCGCTTCGTGTTAGTTTCCGCTTCGTCTTAGTTTCTGCTTCTCTGCTTCATCTTACTTTTGTTTCTCCACTTCGTCTTACTTTTTTTCTCCGCTTCGTCTTACTTTTGTCTCCGCTTCGTCTTACTTTTGTCTCTGCTTCGTCTTATTTTTGTTTCTGCTTCGTCTTACTTTTGTCTCCACTTCGTCTTACTTTTGCTTCTCCATTTCATCTTACTTTTGTCTCTCTGCTTCGTCTTACTTTTTTCTCCGCTCCGTCTTACTTTTGTTTCTTTGCTCCGTCTTACTTTTGTCTCCGCTTCGTCTTACTTTTATCTCCGCTTTGTCTTACTTTCTAATATTATTATTATTTATTTCTCATCAAAATTATTAATCGTGAAGTCATTTTGACTTAACATTCTCCCCCTTTTTGATGATAACAAATAATCATAGTTTTTAGAAAGATAGTATTATTTATAAGATGATATACAATTGAAAAAATTGTAAACTTTATCTTCTATACATTTCTCTTCTTCTTCTCTTCTCTTGTCCTTCTCTTGTCCTTCTCCCCTATCTTTCTCATTTTCTCCTTTTCCCCCTATTTGTTATCGATCAAAAAATCACGACTGAAGATGTTTCATTATTTCAGAAAACATTTCCTTCATTTCAGTGGGGAGTGACTTGAGGTCTTGTCGTATATATTCTACTTCCTTATGCAAGTCACCCACTGAAGCACGCAGATCATCAACCTTGTCATTGATTTCTCCAATTTCTTCAACTAAGGGATTATCATGCTTCTGATGTACCACTTCAAAACCAATAGTAATAATATATGCTTCTGAAGGTATAACATCCGGTTCAAGGAATGTAAAAGCAGGAGGTTTGAAAGATAAGTTTGGTTCAGGGAGATCCAGGTCATCAGGTCTGGGTAGTCTTGGAACTTGTCTTCCAAATAGGCGTAGTACATCTCCAATTGAAGACATAAAACTCAAGGGTCTAATGTGCATGATTAGGTGCACAAGAGTCTCTATATTGTAACTGATATCTCCAACTCTAATGGTTTTGTACTGCCCCTTTGTGATTCTACCAACTACTTGAAACGTTTCATCAGTGGTTCAACAACCACAATTACTTCCTGATGCCTTTGAGATGTGGTGGGAAACATAAGTTCCTTTGTGATGGGCTGCATAACATGCCTCATCTATATTTCTTACTTTATCTACAATCTGATCTTCTGTCAGATCACTCGTCATCCCTTCAGGATACATTTTCTTCTTCCCCTTTTCCTCATTACGAAAAATATAAGGTTTTGGTTGAATGTCAGGTACAATCTTTATCACAGTTCTTTTTGTAACTGGAAAAATAGTGTACTTCTGCTTGGTCATCTATGTTAGGTATGGTTTGGATCTTTCACCCCGCAGAACACTATACAACCTTATCTCTCCATCATTCAACAGATGCATTGTACCACTATTTACCAAGATTGGTTGAAATTATACCTTAACTAACCTTTTCAGGGGTTCTCTAATGATTATAGAGCTGTTACTCCTAAGAGGTTCAGTTTCTTCAATAATATTTATTCTCAAATTCTCTTTTCTCATAGGTTGAGAAGGATTAACATGTGCTGGACTATGTTTAATTAACCTTTTCTTCTGTTGAACAGCAGTTGGAGTGCTCTTCTTCTCACTGGTTTTCTGCTTCTTATTCTCTCCAATCAGCCTAGGAGTTTGTTGTTGAAGTTGAGGTTGATACTTTTTCTTCTCAAATTCTAACTTCCTCATAATTTTAGTTTCTTTAGTCAATCTTGAATCTTCTTTCAAAATTGAGACTAAAGATCTGGTTGTCTGCGGTGCTTTCTTCTCAGAGTCTCCACATGAGTCGACTCTTTTCCTTTCTTTTCCTCTTGTTGACGCAGGGTTCGTACTCTAGGCGACCTTTTTGCTTGCCTTGGTTTCACCGAAAGGAGTATTTCTCCCTTTCTCTTCAAGGTCACTTGGGTCTCCGTCTGTCGCACCTGGCTTTCTTCTTTTTGAGAAATCATCTTACTTTTTCTTACATCATCTGACTATTTCTTCAATCCTTCTGTAGACATCTTCTAGTAGATTGAGATTTTGATTTTCTTGTGGGAGTTCCTTTTTCAACACGCTCTCCCTCAATCTTTACTATCGTCTCAGAATCTGTTTCTTCTCTTTCCAGATTCTACTAATTATTGAAGAATTGATGACACTTTTGATATTCAACTTCATCATGTTTCCTCTTTCCAGGAGAATTCCAGAATCTCTAAAGATTCTTGTCAGCATCATCCCATACGGTAGGGTGGTCGAGTCTTTCTTCGACTTTACCATATAATGGAGGATAAGATATGGACGATCTATGGGCTGGCCATTGAGTAGATGAAATAGGCATTGCTCATCTAACGTCGTCACCAGATTCCTCGATCCTGTTCTTGGTAGAACATAATGAAAGAGTAGTGAGAGTATAACCCTAGCCTTCGGAACAAGACTTGAGGCCTTCTTCTCCTTTGGATTATTACTTCTATATAGTTGTCGATTAATCTGAATCTCCCTCACGCTAGCTTGAGTCATCCATTTAGCCTTATGAGCAAGCTTTACTCCAACACATGGACACTCAGTAGCCTTCTCGATTGACTTTAGTGTTATTAGCACCGATAATCTATCCACTACTGATACTAAAGTATCTTCTACTACCTCCACATTCTTCCAAAAGTCGTATACTTCATTCATGTAAACTATGTCATGAACCTGGAAGAAGTTCCTCCATCCGGTTGCCACAATTTGCGTTTCGATATCCATCTGGTCCTGCTTCAAGGACTCGAAATCAACAAGTCTTCCACTAGTCATTGATTGCTCCATTTGCTTCTGTAGGTAACAATGAACTGAATGCACAGATGTATTTCTCACTGAGGAGAAGTTGAATTCTGAGGTTGAGAGTGTGAGCAAAGATAGTTTGATATCCAAACAGAGTAATGAAAGGTTTTGTTGAGAGCTCTTCAAAAGTCAATGTATGGGTATGTCAAGAGTGTTCTAGAGCAGGTGGTATTCTCAAGGCTTGTAGAAGCTTTCCCTCCAAAACTTTCTTATGACAGAAGTTACCATCTGTAACTTACTGTTACTGTTACCGTTAACTCTTATGACTTTTTATCTTCTTGAATAAGAAGACCATTTGGGTCATGATGTCAAATGGTTGATCACTTAGCATAACCATGTTCAGGTTTCGTCTGATTTCTTTAAATCTTTCTTCACTCAATGGCTTAGTGAAGATGTCTGCCCATTGATAATTCATCTCAACAAATTGTAGACTTACGATCTTTCTCTGAACGTAGTCTCGTAGAAAATGATGTCTAACTTCGATATGCTTAACCCTTGAGTGTTGTATTGGGTTCTTCGACAGATTGATAGCACTTGTGTTGTTACAAAAGATTGGGATCTGATCTTCATGTATTGAATAATCTTCTAGCTGGTACTTAATCCACAACGTCTGTGAGCAGCAACTTGCGGATGGCATATACTCAGCTTCTGTAGTTGATAGAGCAATTGAGCTTTGCCTCTTACTTGACTAGGAAACTAGGTTGTGGCCAAGGAAGTGACATCCTCCACTTGTACTCTTTCTATCAATCCTATCTCCGGCATAATCAGCATCATAGTAGCCAATTAACCTGAAATCTTTACCTTTCTCATACATTAAGCAAAGATCAGTAGTACTCGATAGATATCTCAAAATTCATTTAACAGCAATATAATGAGACTCTCTAGGATCTGCCTGAAATCTTGCACACAAACAAACACTAAACAAAATATCAGGTCTACTTGTTGTAAGGTAAAGTAAAGAACCAATAATCCCTCTATAAAGGGTTTGATCAACCTTCTTGCCAGATTCATCCTTAGACAAAAGGCTTGAAGGATGCATCGGAGTTGACATTGGTTTTACTTTTTCCATCTCATATTTAATCAACAGTTCCTTGATATACTTTTGTTGATGAATAAAAATCTTTTCTTCGGTTTGCTTAACTTGCAACCCAAGAAAGAATTTTAACTCACGCATCATGCTCATCTCAAACTCATTTTTCATCAATTTCTCAAAACTAGTGCATAGCTTTTTATACATTGCACCAAAGATAATATCATCAACATAAATTTGAACTATGATGAAATAATTCTTAATGCATTTTCTAAATAATGTCTTATCTACATGACCTCTACTAAAACCATTCTCAATTAGAAAAGAACTCAGACGATCATACCAAGCTCGAGGAGTTTGTTTTAATCCATACAAAGCTTTATGAAGTCTATAGACATGGTCTGGTTTCTTAATATCCTCAAAACTAGGAGGTTGCTTTACATAAACTTCTTCATCTATTAAACCATTCAGGAATGCACTTTTCACATCCATTTGAAATAGCTTTGTATCATGACAGACAACATATGCAAGCAAAATCCTAAAAGCTTCTAGTCTTGCTACAGGAGCATAAGTCTCATTGTAGTCTATTCCTTCCTGCTGATTATAGCCTTGTGCTATTAATCTCGCTTTGTTACGACTCACTCTACCTGATTCATCTAGTTTGTTCTTAAAAACTAATCTAGTTCCTTTGATGGACTTTTTAAAGGGTCTAGGAACTAAAGACCAAACTTTATGCCTAGTAAACTGGTTCAGCTCCTCTTACATAGCTAAAATCCAAGCTTCATCTTGAAGAGCTTATACTGGTGTACAAGAATGCTTATCTTGGATTCCTTCACTTGATTGGTGCCTTTGTGTGCGATGGATAAAGTATCCCACATTTCCTTCGTACTGTCGAATCCGTGAACTTTATTGTACTCACTTCTGCTTAGGGTATAACTTAGAAAGAATTTGGCCTTTGAATTTAGCTAGAATCTCGCCTTTTGATCTGCTGTCCATCTAATTCGTGGAATAGCATTTCCTTCATCATCTACCGGTGTATACGGTCCATTCTCTATAATCTCCCAAAGATCAATATGAGTAGATTCAATGAAGAGCCGCATCTTGTCTTTCAAGTAATGGTAATCTTCACCATTGAATGTAGGTGGTCTACTGACGGAAGCGCCTTCAACTATATATACGTGTGATTCTACCATGGATCTTTATCCACACTTTGTAACGGTGGTTCTTGGACATCGAGCTCTGATACCAATTGAAGTAAATCACGCGTTAATATAGACTTTATGTTCGATATACAAAATGCACAAGAAGGGGGGTTGAATTGTATATTCTTTTTCGTAAATACAATCCCCTGATATATTTTTGAAAAACTTGCTTTCTCAAAAACTATTGAGTAAGAATATCACAATGTATTGCAATTAACTTCTAAGTACTTGTATAAAACAATAGAAATAAAAGTTGAAGGTTAGAGAGTAAGAGTCGAAACAACAGTTTTATCCTGGTTCACCCCAAACCATGAGCTACGTCCAATCCTCAGAATCTTTTATGAGATTTCACTATACTTTCAAAAAATACAAGTATTCTTTTCACCAAGCCTCTTCAGGTCTCTTACAGCAAGTATTGTTTTTCTCACTTAGCCTCTTCAGGCTCTCTAGCTTTTCTTCTTTCTTAGAGAAAGATGTTTGCGAGCTTTGTTACAGAGAATAACAGCTCTAGAATTTAGCACAATGAATACAGTGTTTCTCAAAGTCACTAGCTTTCTTAAAATCTTTAACTATTTCAAAACCACTAATTTTTTCAATCTTCGACTCCGACTCGTATTTATAGCCTTCGTCTTCAACTGCTTCTTGATAACCGCTTCTTGCTTCTTGTTTCTTGATCTTTGAAGAAATAGTTATTCAGTTGAGTTATGTAATTAACTCAGACTGATTAACCATCCGATGTGGTATCGGACCTTCGTCTTAGTTTTGCTTTAGCTTCGTCATACTTTCTATCGTCTTATTTTCGCTTCCGCTTCCGCTTCGTCTTAGTTTCCACTTCATCTTAGTTTCTGGTTCGTCTTAGTTTCTACTCTGTCTTAGTTTTCACTTCGTCTTAGTTTCCGCTTCGTCTTAGTTTTTTGCTTCTCTGCTTCGTCTTACTTTTGTTTTTCCGCTTCGTCTTACTTTTGTTTCTCCGCTTCGTCTTACTTTTGTTTCTCCACTTCGTTTTACTTTTGTTTCTCCCCTTCGTCTTACTTTTGTTTCTCCCCTTCGTCTTACTTTTGTCTCCGCTTCGTCTTACTTTTGCTTCTCCATTTCGTCTTACTTTTGTTTCTCTGCTTCGTCTTACTTTTGTCTATGCTTTGTCTTACTTTTGTTTCTTTGCTTTGTCTTACTTTTGTCTCCGCTTCGTCTTACTTTTGTCTCCGCTTCGCCTTACTTTCTAATATTATTATTATTTGGTTTTCATCAAAATTATTAATCGTGAAGTCATTTTGACTTAACAATTCCTCAAAGGTGATAATATATAGAAATATAAACCAAAAACTGAATAATTAATGGACCTTAGGAAAATCCTAAGGATGGGGGATCTAGTATATAATGAATTCAAGTGCATCTTTGATAACAAAAAGAATAGTTCATTCTATTTTGATAATTGGAATATGCTAGGAGCTCTTTATAATATGCGAGAATTTGACTCTCTCAAAATCAACATACTAGAGAACTCAATGGTTGATTTTGTAATTAAAGGGTATAAATTGGAGTTGACCTATTGATATGCGCTAATTGTACTATGTTTTTAGTATAATTTAGAGAGCATTTATACAATGTTTTAATAATTTATATAGGATTTTATATTTAATTTGATTCATTTTTTGTTTATAGGCCGTTTCTAGTTTTACAATGAAGAATGAATAAATTCAGGCAACTTTAAGCTGAGTTAGAGCAACTTTAAGATGCTTTTAGAGAAAGGAATCAAGAGCAATTTTGCTAAATAAGGATGTATAGAGAGCCAACAGGGATCCTTGTTCAATCTGTGTTCTATGTTATTTCATTTTGTTTCTTCCCCTCTTTAGTTATAAGTAACACAGGACTAACATAGGGCTATTTTAGACCAATATTGGCAATAATTTTTATAGAAAAGAAGTTGAGAGGGGTGTTTAATTGGTGTTTGATATAAAACTTGGGGTTT
>JANKYE010411972.1:0-12687 GCA_032467995.1 Erythroxylum dillonii
ACTTTATTCTTGAAAACATACTTGATTCCAGATTCATTTAATAGTACCATTATCGCTAGTCAACTACTATTATGATATGAAACTCATCATTCCCTTGAAGTAAACTCCTTTACTTATATGAAGATAAATTCCAACACTATAATCTAAACCATAATCAAGTGACCAACTTGATTATTCAACTGTGAATCAATTAATTCAAATTCTAATAATATACATGTTTCCTATACATCTCTATGTATATGTATATTATTTACAAAAGAATCTTGGTACCTTTTTGACCAGATGTATAATGCTCATACGAATAAAACCAAACTCTTTTATTTTGTTAATAATAAATATTTTCATTACAAAACTGTAACTGAAGAAAATAAAGTTACATGTAACTACACTTGCTTTCCGAGGAACTATATTTACATAACTCCAACAAATACTTCTCCAAGAATGCCTTCCTTAGATTGTCCCAACTATGGTAGGCATTCGCCACATGCCTAGGGAGGCTCATGTACCACTCCCTTGCTTTTCCTTCCAATGACAGGTGAAAAACCTTCCATAGTACTTGATCAAGTGAAGCCCCCACTGGTTTCATACTCTGACAAATCATGGACAAAGATTGCAAATGTATGTAGGGATCTTCTGCTATCAAGCCATGAAATTTAGGAAGAGAGTTAATTAATAATCCTTTAACTTCAAAATTCAGGTCAAAATTAGGACAAGCAGCAGTAAATGGATCATAATTCACATAAGATGTAGTTGCTTCCCTAATAGTCCTCCTTGTTTGATTCCCATTATTCTCCCCAACTCGCTCATGCTTCCCATTTCCTCCATTATCACCATTCCTAAGTTGGTTAGCATGAAAGTTAGGGTTTTGTAAAAAGGCTGGGTACTCGGCCATTATCACTCCTTCTAAAGAGTCGCTCTCACTACTTAGCCCACTAGACTCTTCCTCAATAACTACCTTACTTCTCTCTTTTTCTTTCCTCTCCTTTCTAATCTTCCTCAAACATCTCTAAATTTCAGGTTGGAAAGGAAAAAGTTTAGCTTTTCGGGGCATGCACGGGAACAATTGAAAAGGAAAATAAAAAGGTAACAAAATTTACTTGCAAGCACACAAAGTCAAATTAAAAGACAAGTTGTGAGGGATGCAAGTGCGTAAGTGTGTGAAAGTATGTATGTATGGATCAAAAAGTAATCAAAGGAAAGACTCAAAAACTATGCGGGTGCAAAAAGAATGCTAAGTATGAAAAATGCAATTGTTGAGTATTCTTTTTGTTTATGCTTTCAAAATTTTATGCTAAGTAAAGAAAATATAATCCTATACTATTGACAAGTATGAAACTAAACTATCTAAAATGCAATCTAAACAAAGGTTCCTAACTTCATGTTGCAACAAAAATGACAAAAGCTAACCTAGAGAACCAGTTAGTTGGTTCCCCAGTAACGACGCCATTTTGATTTAAACCTTAGTCTTACCCTTGGAGATCAAATAAAAAATATATAATCCAAGGATTGCAATATAAGTTGCAACCTTGGGTCGTTTCACTTAATCGGAACCTAATGGAATGGACCTAAGCTAGCCTATATGTCATGAAATACAAGCTAAATTAGTAAGAAAGGGGTTTTGATTTCTAGAAATCTTAACAAAATTAAATGAATTGTAAGAAAAATGTATACAAAGTATTTTTTGGATTTTGGGGATAGAAATTGGAAAGATAAAAGCAGTGATCAAATGTGATAGAGTCCTCTTGAAAATGAGCTTTGGCTATCATAGTTTGAAATAAATTTTGGTGAGAGTGAAAATCACTAAGTTTCGAATGGTAAACTTTAAAGAAATCTTTAAGTCCAAGGTATTAATCAATGAACTCCATTCTTTAAGACCTTGTTAAATGCCCTTAGTGTGTGTAGCAGGTAAATCAATGCAACAAGTTACTTAGGATCTCAAATCAACTCAATATCAAGCACAACTATACAAGATAAAAGAAATTCAACAAGATCACAAATCAACATATATGAGACTTCATATATTTAAGCTCAAAGTTCTACATCAACAAATCCCAACAACACAATGAGTATCCAATACTTGATTAAACTCTAATCAAGAATGTTCAACTATAAATTACAAATCCTAAACCTAAGAATTTATATATCATAGCCAAACCTAGATTAAGCTACTCCCCTTTTTATGCCCATTAAACTCAAGCCATCGCTACATCTTCAAGAGGAGAGAGGTGCCTAGTCACACATAACTCAAGGAGACTTCACAACCGAGAACCCATTGGAAGCATCCATGGTAGCAATCGACGGTGAAAAGAGAAAAACAGTGGTAGGGATGAGAGGAGATGAAGGTGTGTGTAGAAGAGTTGTTCGAGTGGTAGAGAGAATGAATGATGGATCTCTGTTCTTGTCGGCTCTTCTCCCTACTTAACCTAAAATAGGTAGTTTTTTACAAACCGGGTTAATGGATCGGGTTACACAGTGGGTAAACTTCTAAAAATGGTTAAGGTATTTCAAGGTTTGCCGTGGTGAACTTTCCCGAAATGTCTCGTCAATAATCTGTTGCGTTTGCTACAATGATAGAATTAATTGACACCATAGTGAAATTAACCCGAAGAGTTTCTGCGGGAATTCTTCATACTTCGCTATGGCGAAACATCAACTTTTGCCACGAAAAACTTTCCTGTTGCCCGGTTGACTTATCATTTTTAGCCTTCACCCCTTGCCTCTACTTCTTAATTCTCCTTCAATAAACAAATGGTAGTTTACAGTATCAATTGTTCTTAAAAAATTAATTTAGTGCAATTAATAATTATTTTTGACAATTTTACTCTCAAACTGCGTAAAGTAAAGGTAAGCACTCAAGAGTCAAATTAAGGATAAAATCTAAGAAAAGAGCCAAGAAGTGTAGTAAAAACCATAAAAATGTCACCAATTTATATAGGTTCAATCAAATTCCCCCACACTTAGACTTTGTACTCCTGGATAAAGTTTATAAAGGTCAAAGAGACACAAGTGCAAAAGAAAATTCCTACCAAGCTTAAAAGTGAGAGCGAAAAAGCAGTTAAGTCACTTCCACATAAGTCAACCTAAGCATACTGAAAGATCGCGAAGAACAAAAACACTATAAGCATTTAATCCAAAAGATTGGGCAAAAGAGATTTAACTCAAGGAATGGTGTTTACTCTCAACTCATTTGTTTTTGGGATAATTTCACTTTAAAACCTGCTTAGTCCATTCTCTGCCATAAGCTTGTGATAGTTCTACCTCTCCACTACAAGAACTATAATTTTAAAAATCAAGAGAACTTTTCAAGGTTGTAATGTACGGAAGGCTAAATAAAATGGATGGAATAGAAGAAGGAAAAATGAGTACATACACCACAATTGTTTTGCTCATGAAATAAACGTCAACTATGCGTAAGAAAATATTTACACAAACAACAAGCATAATTTATCAATTAACATATCTCACAAACTGTAAGCATGTGATGTTTAGAGTTAACATGTAGATGCTCACTAAGAGTTGTAAGTACATTGAATGATTCGCTATAAGATTATCATATGGATGATCTATCAAATGTCAATGATTGATCTTATCATAGCAATGGTGCAAATATCCTTAGACTTGGGGTACTTATGGATATTTTAGATATTGATCCTGTGCGTTGACACAATTCCTTATTGCCTTAAAATGAGGTCACTCATAGGGTGGTGATTTGGTACAACTATTGATATTCAAAGGTAATTGGGCAGCCAATAAAGCATTCACCACTCCTGATAGGAAAAGATGATGCCCACAACCACTACCTAGGAGTTTCTGGCCAGAGCAGTTATGTGTCATTAAGAGAGTCTTCAATGACAAGAACTAACATCACTTGGACTACATATCTAGTCCAAGGGATGTTAGTTCTTATCCTTGGATCTCATTGCTCTATGTGTCATTGAAGACTCTCTTAAGTTGACACATAGCCCATACTCCAAACTAAGTGGGGTATAGTATGGTGAAATGACGAATTGCACGGCAATTGTCTATGTAAATGTTCGTAAGTCAGATAATTCAGTATAAAAGAGTTTGTGTGTTAATCCACTTATATTCCGGTAAATTGGCATAAAAACCTTCATGATTTGATTGAATTAAGAGCTAATTCTAGTGTCATAAAACCATCCACGATTTTCTCAAATTAAGACTTAATTTAAGTACCCAAAATAACCAGGAACTTAAGGGTCACACACATAAAAGATTGGATGAAAAATAAAGTATGTATGGATGTTTTTAAACAGGTCATAATCTTGAATGAAGGCTCGATAGATGTATATAAGTGAGTTCTTCACTTATGTACATAAGAGCTAACCAGTCACAGACATACTCAAGTGAGAGAATAAGGTTTCTAGAAGAGTTCTAGAGTTAGAGAGAAGTGTGTTGAGTCTTGTTTATGCAATCTATGCAATTGTCGCATGAATTAAAGTACATGCAACATAGTCTTGATCTTTCTCTCCATTAGAGCATCTACTTGAACTCATCTAGTTTGGTGCTCTAACTACCCTTACACATTGTTTTTTCTTCATCTTTGCGTGTTCTTGAGTGATCAAGGAAGGATTTGGTGTTTGCAACAACCTAAATAAGGAGAAGAATCAAGAAAGAAGGAGAATCAAAAGTTACATGTACTGTTATACCATGTTCATATAATTTGTATATGCATGCATTTGAGATTCTGGCTTTTTGGGATGTCATAGGGTCAGAATTTAGAATCCGACAATTTTGTTGCTTTATCGTGCATATGATGCATGAATCCATGTCTCCCCTTACAATTTTTGAATATTACATATAACTCTTCTTTGCTGATTCTATAATTGATTCCTCCAAAAACACATTTTTGTATGCATAAATAAAAGTGATTACGCCAATTTTTTATGGTGTTACATAACACATCAACATGTATACCCTGATTATAATAGGATCCTCCCATTATGATGATGAAGATGATTTGTAATTTGTCTCCAGTTAGAAGACAACATCTATAACAGGTCACACTTTTCCTCTTTTGTTCTTGATTCCAACATGCAAAATATGTCTAGTTTATGCTCTAAGATAAGGTTCTTGAAGAAAAATTTCTTAAAAGGAGCATTAGCTCCTCTTATATTCCAAGTATTGACATTCAAGTATTTGCATTTAAAGCCAAAGACTTCTCCCTCCTTTTAGACATTCTCCTAGATACTTATTCAAATTCCTTCTCAATACCAACAGATGTAGGTACCTGATCATCCTTTTTTGTAATCTCATTCAATGCTTCAAACTCTTTTAGGCAAAAAGGAGTTTCATAAATGTTTTCATTCTCTACACATTCTTCCGATAATATATGCTCTTCGTAAAAACTAGGATTAGCCTTAGTAATATAATCAATCTGAGATAGACCTTCTAAGCTACTATCATTCATTTCAAATGTTTGGATATTGCTTTCCTACTTCTTCTCTTCAATTACTGTAAGCTTCTATGCAAATCCAGTATTGAAATGTCTACCTGTGGATCTTTATTCTCTTTTAACATTTAGTTGCTTGGGATTCCAAACATAAGTTACTGTGAGAGTATGTTCAACCATTTTAAGATTTTCGTCCAACCTCATAATTAGAATAGTTTCTGGTAAATAAATCATAGAATTCACCAGAACACATAATTTGGCAAAATTAATCCTAGAGGTCTTTACAGTGGCTTGGTCCATGCAAATTGGTTTGTTAATAAAGCTAGCAAGAAAGCTTAATCAACTTATGGTATAGTATTGCAATGGTGCTCCATTATATACAATTACATTGGTATATTTTCCATCTTGATTTCATCAATTTTTAGTTTAAGTCTCCAAAGCTGAAGCAACATTGGCTTATTTTGCACATGTCATGGTTCCTCTTTAAGTACTCTCATAGCAGTTTCTTTGTAAGAGAATTTACAGAAGAAGGTGTCATTATTGATTACCAACATGTTGACCAAACCATGTCACTTCTAACGCGTCTGTGCCCTTATCTTTATGACATGATAAGCAACTCTCTTGTCAAAAAATATCCAATCAGAATGGAACTCCATTTATGTGCACCAAATTTAAATCTCAATAGAAGGGGAGGCAATAAGTCATTCATCACATTTGATGGGTGGGAAAAAAAACTAAATTTAGCTTTTGTTTTATTTTCTACAATAATTTGCACCCATGTCTTCCTTCTACCACTAGTATTCTCTTCCACGTTGTTCAAGATAGGTGTTTGCAAGCACTCATTCAAGCTTAAATGTAACATCTAGTTACCCATGTTAGGGCTATAATTGTGAATTATGAGAAATTTATGAGAAACTAGGAAAATGCACATCATGCATTATTAATAGTGACATATACATTTATTTTGCACATTCATATGATTGTACATGCATTCATTGGCATTTTAAAGTAAATTTGATTTATAAGTAGAAATTATGGATTAAATTGGAGTGTATTAATTGTGATTTCTTCTTCAAAAAAATATTAATTGTGATTTGGAAATATTGGTATATTTTGGATATTTTTGGTGAATTATTTTTAAGCTGGAAATTTATTTGGAGAGTCATATTATTATTTTGGAATTTTGGTGAATTTTAGAAATTTTTGTAAAATTTAGGGTATTATAGACCAATAATAGAGTGACACATGGCAATAAGAGGTAGATGAAAAATGGTTAAGTACTATTTAACAAATGGATTAATTACAGTGTGATAAGTGTCAGTCATGTAAGACTACACATGGTTTATGCCGGGATTAAAAAATCACTGTAGCTCCTGGTATTCATCGAAAGCATACAGTAGAGAGAGCCTTGTATTATTCATCACTTAGTGAACTGTTCTCATTGAGTTATCTTTACTACTGGGAATAGCCGAATCAAGTAAGTGATTTAATGATGTTTTACTTTGTAAAGAAATATATGCATGTGTGGTTAAGAAATGTACTTTTGGTGGTGATGAAAGAATTAAATGAAAGAATATGGATATGTTGCTTTTGCATGTTTGAGGAACATTGGGTTTGAAGATAGTGATGAAGTGAGTTTTGGAGCTAGAAGAAAAAAATGTATAAGCTTGAAAAATGCAGCACAAAGAGAGGAAATTTATGAAACTTCAGATGTTAAATGTTTGAAGTGTAATTTGAGTCTAACTTGTTGCCAAGATTTTTCTAGATATGGAAATGTAGAATGGATGGTTTATAAGTAAGAAACTTAAACAAAAAAAAAAGAAAAAGAGAAGAAGTGCAGTTTGGTGAAGAAGATGATGAATAGTATTGAAAAACTTTCTGGTTTTGGCATTGTAACTAGTGTTTCATTTTGAGTTGTTTTAGCATAAGATAAGTTGCATGGATGTAAAAATGAAGGAGTAAATGTAAGGGTATAAATTTGTGATAAGGAATTAAGTAGAAGAGAGGAAGAAGATGGAGGAGTGTTGTTGCAAAAATGTGGAGAATTACATGCAAAAACATGATTCTGCAGTAAAACGGTAGTAGTTGCTTGTATAAGTTTATGAACAGAGTATTTCATTGAACAACCTTAAGTCTTTTGACTATAACTTTTTCTTCCAAACTCCAAATGACTTGAACTTGGACCAATGGATTCCTAAGACATTTGTCTTTCTCTTCATAAAAATGTAGAGTTATCTGAATTAATTTGAAAATGATTAATAGGATGAAAGTGTGAAAGTCTGCTGGAATGTTATGAATTGCAAATTTTTCATGATCATGCTTCGGTTTTCTTATTATAAGTTGCGCTATAGATTTCTAAATGAGTTGATTTTTGATTAAATTGGAGACATATTTCTACAACTTTTTGTGAAGAAGTTGAATTTTAATTCTATCTCTATGACTTCCAAATTTGGCATGAAACTAAGTATTAGCTTAGGCTGTAACATTACCAGGGACAGAAATCATGTCCTGTGGTTATTGAATAAAATGTATTGATGTGGGACAAATTAGACTGAGTGGTCTTCACCAAAGTTTTATCTTATTCTCTTAGCTTTAAATTGGTATATAGTTTGTAATTTTTGGATATTTGAGCTGAAAGATATAAGTTGTGCAATTAGAGGATATGATCATGTACTAGCTAAAAGTTCAAATGTGTACAGTCTGTGGTCAGAGAGTTATAGCTTTTATTTTGTAGTTTTTGCTAGAACCTGTATAAGGTTTTGTAAATATTTGTTTAATGGAGAAATTGTAGACTTTGTGAATGAATGAAAATTTGATGATTTCTAAATGATGTTAGATTTTGCTATGTATAAGTTGGATTTGTGTTTGGTCTAACATGCTATTATCATAGGATATGTACTTGAATATTCTTGAATGTTTGGGTATGCTCCTTGTGGTAGTGGAATGTTGCATTTTTGGTATCAGAGTATGGTTTGGCATTTTTAGGGACAAATATGAGTTGGGATATGATATTCCGATAGTGATCACAACTTTTGTTTGTTATAGGTCACCTTCCATAGGAGATCGCATTGGAGAGTCAGCTGACATGGAGTCTATAGGGGTCAATTTAGTGTCTCCTATACCTGAATTTGCTCGGATGCCTCCAAGAATTCCTGAGAGTTGAGAAAGAAGATATCATAAATTTAAGAAGCAAGGGGCTGTAGACTTCGATGGAAGTACAGATCCAGTTGAAGTAGAAGGGTAGTTAGAGAGAACCGAAAGAGTGTTCAATCAGATGGACTGTGAAGCAGAGGAGAGATTTGATTATTCAGTCTCACTACTGCAAGGTCCTGCATATCACTGGTGGAAAACTGTTCCGGGCAGCACCACTAGACCTTGTAGCTTGACCTGAGAGGATTTTCTGAGGGTATTCAGAGAGAACTATATGTCGAAGATTTACATGGATCAAAAATGAAGGAATTTTCATATTTAAAGTAGGGCAGACTCACAGTGGCAAAATATAAGATAAAATTCAATGAGCTAATGGGGTCAGTGACCACACTGATACCAACCTAGCAAGATAAATGTAGGAGATTTGACGACGGTTTGAATATGGAAATCAGAACGAGGCTTGCCATCTCTAACTTGGGCAATTTTACAGAACTTCTAGCGGGCTCAATTAGAATTGAACAATTATTGAAGGATGTTTAGAGAGAGAATAGACAGGAGGTTAGAGGTAAGAGGCAGGATGAGTATCAGGCTGATTCTGGCAGAAGCTTTAAAGAGTGTCAAAATAGATCAATTCGATTCCAGTCTAGATCAAGACAATCTGGATCCTAAGGAAGAGGTAGATTTGTTAAGTCTGGGGGAGGCAAAGGACAGATGCCTAACAGTTAGTCGCACCAATTGCCTAAATGTGAGCACTGTGGTAAAAAGCATGGTGGTGAGTGTTAGCAGATATTGGCAGCATGTTTTCGATGTGGCTCATATGAGCATCAGATCAAAGATTGCCTTGAGATGTTGGAAACACAATCTAGAGCTAGAGAAGGATCTGTGACTGAGACTACAATTTAGTAGAGTAGAGTTGGCAGACCTGCATAGAGAGGCAGAGGTAGAGGTAGGACTCAGTCAGTAGGGCCCAGTGTTAGAACTGAGGTACGGAGTAACCAGGCGCAATCTCATGCTAAGGTCTATAGCATTACCAGGCAGGAGGCGCAGAACTCTCCAGATGTGGTAGCAGGTGTGTTAAATGTTTTTAATTTTGAAGCATATGCACTGGTAGATCTAAGATCTATACATTCATTCATCACACCGCATCTGGCATCTAGATTGCATTGTGAGTGAGAGATACTGAAATGTGGGTTAGAGGTGAGTACTCCAGTGGGAAGTACAACAGTGGTTGGTGAGGTATGTAAAAGATGTATAGTTCGAATCGATCAGGTAGAGTTAGAAGCTAATTTGATGATCTTACAGTTAAAGGAAATTGATGGAATTCTAGGCAAGGATTGGCTAACAGCTCATTAGGCTGTAATGAATTGCTATACTAAGGAAGTAGTTCTTGAATCTCCCAATCATCCGAGAGTAGCGTTTCGAAGAGTTAGTCAGGCAGTGCCAACCTAACTAATTTCATTCATGAGTGCTTTGAGTATGATTCGAGGTGGATGTGAGTATTATCTAGTCCACATGGTTGACACTCGGAATGAACAAACCATTCAGGATATTCCAATTTTTAGAGAATTTATGGAAGTGTTTTCGGCTGAACTACCAGGATTACCCCCAAATAGGGAGATGGAGTTTACCATTGATATTATTCTAGGTACTGCTCCTATATCAATTTCGCCATATAGGATGGTACCAGTTGAATTGAAGGAGTTGAAACCCCAGTTATAGGAGTTGAGATAAAGGTTTCATCAGGTCTAGTGTGTCTCCTTGGGGAGCTCCAGTATTATTTGTAAAGAAAAAGGATGGAACTCTGAGATTGTGTATTGATTACCAGCATTTGAATCGGATCACAATTAAGAATAAATACCCATTGCCGAGGATTAATGGTTTATTTGACCAGTTACAAGGAGCTCAGGTGTTCACAAAGTTAGATTTGAGATCGGGATATTACCAGCTGAGGATAGCAGAGGTGGATATTTCTAAGAGTGCATTTAGAACCAGATATGGGCACTTTTAGTGTTTGGTAATGCCATTTGGATTGACTAATGCTTCGACAACTTTTATGACATTGATGAATAAAGTATTTCAACCTTATTTAGATCAATTTGTAGTTGTCTTTATTGATGACATTTTGGTGTATTCGAAGTGCAGAGAAGATCATGTTACACATCTGAGATTGGTTCTTTAGTTGATGAGGGAGAAACAGCTTTATGCCAAGTTTAATAAGTGCGAATATTCTTGGGTCACATTGTGTCTGGTCAGGTGGACCCAAAGAAAAAGAAGCAATGATGAAGTGGGAAGCTCCGAAGAACGTTTATGAGATCCGGAGTTTCCTTAGATTAGGTGGACCCAAAATTTCTGAGAAAGAATGTGCCTTTCAAATGGAGTGAAGATTGCTAGAGGAGTTTTAAGGAACTTAAGCATCTGTTGACTACAACACCAGTGTTAGCTATTCCGTCTGGTTCTGGAAGTTATGTTGTGTATAGCGATGCATCCAATTAGGTTCTAAGATGTGAACTAATGCAGCATAGTAAAGTAATAGCATATGCATCGAGACAGTTGAGGTCTCATGAATTTAATTATCCATTTAATGATCTAGAACTTGTTGTAATAGTATTTGCTTTGAAAATTTGGAGACACTTCCTGTATGGAGAGACCTTTAAGGTATATACTGATCATAAAAGTTTGAGATATCTGTGGAGTCAAAAAGAGTTAAATATGAGATAGAGGATGTGGATAGAATTGTTAAAAGATTATGATTGTACAATTGAGTATCGTCTTGGCAAAGCTAATGTTTTAGTTGATGCATTGAGTAGGAAATCATATAGCAATGTGGCACAAGTACAGTTATCAAGGTTATCGAGCCTAGTTCAGTTAAGAGCATTAAATGTTGAACTAAATTTGGAAAAAATGATATATTGATAGCTACATTAAACTTGAGACCTGTTTTGGTCGAAAGAATCAAAGAGGCTCAAAGTAGAGTCCAGATTTAGTGAAGTTAATTGAGAAGTTGAAAGAGAGTCCAAATTTTGAGCTTGAAGTGAGAGATGATACTTTGAGGTTAAAGCAAAAACTATGTGTGCCCAACGTTGATAATTTACGGATAGAGATTTTAGAGGAAGCACATTTAGCAGCTTGTGTTATGCATCCTAGTACTACCAAGATGTATAACACACTGAAACAACATTATTGGTGGCCTGGTATGAAAAAGCAAGTAGCAAAGTTTGTTTCTAAATGTATAACTTGCCAACAAGTGAAAGCTGAGCACTAAGCTCCGATTGGGAAATTACATTTGTTACCTATTCCGAAGTGAAAATAGGAACAAATCACGATGGATTTCATTATGGGTTTATCGAGGACTCCGAAGCAACATGATGCCATTTGAGTCATTGTTGATAGACTGACCAAATCGGCTCATTTCTTGCCAGTGAGAGAAAATCTTTCACTAGATCAGTTAGCTCAGCGATATATGAATGAGGATGTGAGGTTACATGGGGTTGTAGTGTTCATAGTTTCAGACAGGGATCTTAAATTTACCTCAAGGTTTTAGGGTAGTTTATAGACAGCTTTGGGTACCAAACTAAATTTTAGTATGGCCTTTCATCCTCAGACAGATGGTCAGAGTGAGAGAACGATCAAGACAGTTGAGGATATGCTCAGAGCATGTGTTTTGGAGTTTTAGGGAGCATAGGATATATATATATATATATATATAGCTATGATTGAATTCGCCTACAATAATCAGTATTATAGCAGTATTGGTATGGCTACATATGAGGCATTGTACGGCAAGAAGTATTATTCACCTTTATACTGGGATGGAGAGGGTTTAAGAATTGTTGATGGCCAAGAATTGATTCAGGATACCATTCATAAGGTAAAATTGATCTGCAATAGAATTAAAATGGCACGAGATAGACAAAAAATTTATGTAGATCAACACAGGAGAGATATTGATTAAGCCCAAGTTTATCATATAAATTGGCTACACTTTCATGGCTGTTAATGTACTTCTTGACTCTTAATTCGTGATTTTATGCTTAAATTAGCTCCTTGCGGTGAGCTTATGTTTTATGCAATTTTTTAGTAAAATTGTGCAAATTGACATTAATTGCATTATAATTTTTCTAAGGACA
>JANKYE010412179.1:0-12684 GCA_032467995.1 Erythroxylum dillonii
TCCTGTAACATGCTTATGTGATGCATGAATTGGGAGAACCATCGATGATGGTTCCTCATTGAGTTCGCAAACTCATCTAAAATTGCAATCTATTTTTCAGGACTAGAAGAGTACCCCATTTGACACGGGAGTATGCCTACTACGTGCAAGTTGAGATAGAGGTCCGGATCAGTTCGCGTCTACATTAGTGTTTCCTAATATTGTATTCCGCAATCGTTGTAAACCGATTTGTATTTGACTTTTATGGATATTATAAATTCTTGTAAATGATTGTAATAACTGAAAATATGTGCTACTGTCTACTGCTTATTCCGCGCGAATGATTGTCTTAAAACGAAAAAGAAAAAAAATGTGTACTAAGATTCGTCTGACTGACTGATGTAGTACGCCACCCTCGCGGGGCACGGACTCGGATATCACCAACGATATCGGGTTCGGGTCGCACAGGAGTGGGGTGTTACAAAACCATTCTTATCGTTAGGGTGTCTATATCTTCCAATCATATCGTTCATCTTTTTCGTACGTTCAGTAAAGGTTGATAAATCTGCTGAAAGAGTATTAATCCTCTATTTCAACTGATTAATTTCCTCAGATCTATCTACAGTCAATTTCTTTTTCATATTGTCTACTTGTTTCTTAAGACAGACGTTTTCTTTTTCTGTGTTCTTCAAATTTTCAGCAAATTTTCTTTTTAAAGCTTTATATTACTTTAATATAGCATGTGAATCTTCTAATAATTCTAAATATTCCTCTTGAAGTTTATTAAAATTAGAAGTTACCTCGTCGTCACTTTCTTTTTCAGCTACTAATCATATATTTGCTTGTACTGATGCTTCTGAATCAAAATCAGATTCGGACAAATCCAAATCTTCCCAAGTTGCCATCATGCTCTTTTTATTTTCTTTACTTTTCTTCTATTTTCTTCTGAGTAATGGACATTCAAACTTGTAGTGTCCTGGTTTGTTGCACTCATAGGAAATGATAGAGGTTTTCTCGTTCTTGACTTCATCTTTGCTATTCTTCTTAAAAGAAAAGTCTTTATTTCCCTTTGCTTTCTTTCTCCAGTTCCTCCTAATCTTTCTCGAAATGAAGGATAGTTCATCATCAACTTCACTTGAATTTTGATCAGATTCACTGGCATCATCATCCTTGATTTCTTCAATCTTTAATGCTTTTGAAGATGACCTTCTACTCCTCTGGATCTTCTGATTCTTCTGACTAGCCTTTAATGCTATAGATTTGTCTCTTCTAGGTTTATCTTCTACATCAAGCTCTACTTCATCTATCTTCAAAGAACCAAGCAATTCATCTAGCTTCAATCTGTTTAAGTCCTTAGCTTATTATATTGTTGTAACTTTGGGTCTCTGGTCTTGATTATCGTAGATTCTCCCAAGAGCTTTAAGTTCATTAACGATAGTTTGAAATTGTCTAAACATCTGATCAATAGACTCATCCTCTTTCATCTTGAACAGCTCATACTAATGTATAAGAATACTGATCTTGGACTCTTTCACCTTATTCGTGCCTTCATATGCGATGGATAAAGTGTCCCACATCTCCTTTGTAGTTTCGCATCCATGAACTTTATCATATTCACTTCTACTTAGATCACAACTCATAAAGAACTTGGCCTTTGAGTTTAATTAAAATCGAGCTTTTTGATCGGCTGACCATCTGATACGAGGAATGATATTGCCTTCATCGCCTACTGGTGTGTATGGTCCATTCTCGATGATATCCCAAAGATCAATATGTGTGGATTATATAAAGAGTCGCATCCTATCCTTCCAATAATGATAATCCTCACCATTGAATGCAGGAGGTCTTGCGACCGAGGAACCTTTAGCTATAAAAACATGTGATTCAACCATAAATCTTTGTCCTCACTTTGTAAAAGTGGTTCTTAGAAACCGAGCTCTGATACCAACTAAAGTAAATCACGTAAAGTATATAAAATACACAAGAAGGGGGATTGAATTATGTAGCTTTTTCTAGACTACAAATCTTTTGATATTTCTTGAAAATCTTTTTCAACTATCAAATGAATACTAAGGATACTTTGCTAAAGTTGATATGTATTTGAATCGCAAGTAATTTTTGTCTAACAATAAGAAAAATGAAGTGTAAGGTTAGAGTATAGATGTTGTGATTTTATACTGGTTCAATCCAAACCTTGGGCTACGTCCAATCCTCAAAGTTCGTCTGAGATTTCACTATACTTCTCAAATTTACAAGTATTCTTTCTTCCTTTCTAGAACCTCTTCAGGTCTCTTTCACAAAGTATTCTTTCTGTTATCTTAGCCTCTCCAAGCTTTAGCCTTTTCTTTCTCTCACTAGAAAGATAATGTGAGCTTTTTGTTACAGTAGTATTTGCTCTCTTGTTTCACACTTCGAATATAGGATTTTTCTAAGTGAAACAACAACTTGTTTTTGTCTTCGACTAGGACTATTATTTATAGCCTAAATCTCCAACTACTTCTTATTTCTTCCAGAAATCGTTATTTAGTTGAGTTCTGTAACTAACTCCAACTAACTAACTGTCTGACGTTCTAGTGTATCTTCTACTTTGTATAGTCTAATTTTGTCGTTTCGTCTATGAAGACGTGTCATCTGTGTTTTGCTTCCTCTGTGATGACTCGTCGTCTTTGTTTTGCTTTTTCTATGATGATGTGTCATCTGTGTTTTGCTTCTTTCATGTTTTGCTTCTTCTATATTTTTCTTCTTTTGTGTTTTGCTTCTTCTGTGATGACGTGTCGTCTATGTTTTGCTTCTTCTGTGTTTTTCTTCTTCTGTGATGACGTGTCATCTGTGTTTTGCTTCTTTTGTGTTTTACTTCGTCTGCATTTTTGTGCTATTTACATTTTTCTGCACACTTAACAAACTTATCAAAACAGTTCATTTATTTCTAAGATTATTATTATTTGATTGTCACCAAAATTAATAGAAGTGAAGTCTTCTTGACTTAACACTTCCATCTAGGATTATAAATATTAGAGTAGAGATTAATACTTCACCCATCATATTGTGCTCCTATAAAGTTAAGTTGCTTTATGTTGTTGTTTTCCACCAGGAAGTAATCAACTAAAACATGACTTTCTTGTCTATATAGTTGGCAACCATGCTAAATTGCCTTGAGTGGGTTGGAAGAAGTGGCTGTCAGGTTGTTCAGTTATTTGGCTAGGTGCACTACTTTTTCATATAATACTATCACTAAATCCACAACAAGCACTCCCTTTTGATCTTTAAAGTTTGGCTGCTATTTACTTTTTTCTTATGTTTATAAACAACTATTGTTTACTATCTGTTCTAAAAAATCATATGTTGCTTCTTCCATTTTCCGTATTAAAGAGCCACCATTTGTTGCATCTTTGGTGCCTCAAGTTTTGATATAGGCAACTCCTTTGCAACTCTTTGAATCACTCTCATGCTTCATATAAAAACTCCCCTTCGCTTTGTAGAAAATTTATGATTTGATTTATAAGTCTAGTGGTCTTCATTAAAGGAAAGTATTTAGCCAAAGCTATCCCCATATGGTGGTTCTTTATTGCTCTTCTTCAATTCGTTCCTCCGCCATTGTTCTTTCTATCGCTTCTTGGCATCTCACTTTTCAAATCTCCCTCTCTTACTTGGTGATGTCAGAAACCTGTTTATTCTTTACTTTACTCAAACTCCTATGGATCTTGTGTTCATACACCTACAATCACACAAGAAAAGTATTAAAGTCCTTAAATCAAAGTAACTTATCTATAGTAGGTGTTATAATAATCCTCAACAATGACGATAAAAACTTGTTGATAGTTTTAAATAGAAAAACTTCTTTATTGTAAGTATACAAATCATAACTTATAATATAAAAGATATTGTTCAAACGAGGGTTATATTGTCACCTAAAAATTCTTATAAACTTTGTTTCAGGTAAATAATAAGATGATTATTTAAGAATTAAATTAAAAACAAAGACTTAATAAATAAACTACGAACTAGACAACATTAAAATGGATTGATTGATTAATAATGAAAGATAAAAATTACTTCTATCTTTATTTTTTCCCTTTACCTTCTTAATTTAATCTTACTTGATCCTAGATATCCTATAGTTATGATTACCTTCTTTTGAGATCTAGTTAAGTTATTTCAATTAAAGTAGATAGAAATTAAATTGTGATCTCTCAATCTATCAAAACTGTTCCTAACTATAAAACTAGATTTGAAGCAATACTATGGATAACTAATAAACAATTAATATCTCCTTTAATGTCTTATTAATTTGATGTTTATAGGTATATTGGGATACCAGCTTTTTCTATGTAACATTACACAAGTAAATCAATCCAATTAATTATAAAACAATAAACACCACAAGCATATTCATTAAATCAAGAATGTAAAGTTTAACAAATAATTTGAGACAAATTCCTAAAAAGTAGTTTAGCAATCTATAGATGTTACTAAATGTCCAAATATAATCATTTTTAACATTTAACAGTAATAGCAAGGAATTAAGAAAATAGTAGCGAATGAATTTTGGAATTCTTTTATTCTTTGCTTAAGCTAGAAAATTTGCAATGTAGCAATGATTTCTATTTTAATTAGAATAATATCATTTAAGAATGGAAAGGATCCAATGTAGCAATGGTTTCTAATTAAGCCATAATACATTTTTCATTAAGCGGAAATGATTAATTGGATCAATAAGTTCTTTAATGAAGTTGATATAGTTCCACGCATTGTTCAGGATGGTAATAAATTGTTGAACATTAAAGCCTTATGGCATGCGAAAGGAGCTAAGGTCTCATCAAAGATCTACATATATATTTAGATATTTATTATGAAAATAATTAAGATGAAAGTTGCAAGATTAAGTAAGTGCTCACTATAGATAATCTTATAAAATTATCTTATTAAGTCGTTGTCCTAGCAGTAGCATGATCGTCATACGATGATATAATATAAAATACTTAAACAATTAGCTTAGTCTAAGCAGGAGATTGTTGGTTTATGTCCTACAACCAATTAGTTGGTTGTAGTTTAGTAACAATTATTTAAAGGCATTTTTTTATCTTATACATATTTAGATATATAAAATAAAGTCCATAGGTTGGAATTGATTAGCATGTTAATGTGGGTAAGATAATATGACATGGGCTACATGCTTTGAACTATTAAGGTAGTGGGAGAGTATAAGGCCAATTTTGGCAAGTCACTTAAGTTTAAAAACCATAAGGTATTAAAGTAAGGACAAAAGAAACTTTATGCAATCATAAATGGTGTAAAAGAGAAGAAAAGGAGGTGTCTTGCTTTTGGAAGAGAGAGAAAACGAAATTGAAGAAAGAAGGGAGAGAGTTTTGTGAGTTTAGAGAAAGAAAGAAAAGTAAGCTAGGTTTTGATTTTTCTTAACCTTCAAGAGGGATTCTGAGAGTGATCAAGAAGGGAAAAAGGAAGAGGAAGATTAGAGTTTCCATTAGAGCCAAGAAAATCATTGTTTGGCGAAGATTTAAGGTAAGTTGTTTTAATCTTTTAGAGTTTTGAAAGGTTTTTGGTTCAAAGAGCTTAGGAAAGGTATAGGTATAAGTATTCCAGGATCAATTTTATGCATTTGGTTCTTTGAGTTTCCCAATTTGAATTCTTTTGATTTGGAATTTTTGTCAATGATGAAGAAAATCGAGGAGGACAAGAGAAACAAGAAGAGAGGCATTTTTTAACAAGCCATAGTCAAGGACCTCAAGGTGGGTTTCACTTTTATAGTTAGGTGATAAGCTAATAAAAGTTTTCTGTCAATAAATGACAGTAAGTAATTTTGCAACCACCTCATTCATGTGCATTTAATGTTGTTAAATGTTACAAGATTGTCCTACATGCTTATACATGATTTGTGTGATGATTTATGGAAAGTTGTTTTTAAAATAATTCTTTGAAATGATGCATGATTGTAAAACCATACTTTTGGAAATGGTTTTTAAGATATAACAAGCATATGAAAAGCAAGTTTTCAAGAGAATGTGCCTTTTTAGGCATCAAGCTTACAAGATTTTCAAATTTATGTGTTATGTGCGTTTGTGGTAGTCCCTCAATAACCGTCACGTGCACGTTGACCCTAGTATAGGCTTCTCCTGCCTGCCCGCTAGTGGCATGGAGCTCCCTCAAGGACTCCCTCAAGAATTCACGACTACACAAGACCATTTCATTGGAAATGTGTAGTGTGTCATGTTTTGGACTTACCCAAACCATTTGATGTGTTTATGTGTTCATGACAAGTTGATAGGAGTAATGCATTCACGATTTGCATACACATGAATTTCTGCATGGAAAATGTTTAAAAAATGTCTTTGCTTGTTACAGACTATAAAATTGTTACCCACAGGCTTTAAGCTCACCCCCCCACTTTCCTCCCCATAGGCGGGTGATAAGCAAGAGATTGAGTAGTCAAGGGCCAAGGCATTACTCCACTTTTGAATTGTTGTTGTAATTTAAGCTAATCTAGTAAACCAAGGCTTTAGTTGCATTTTGAGCAATTTATTGTTCAAGTATGTTTTGTATTTTGAGATTTTTGAAACATTGATGTCTTGGGGGCTTGAAATGTGCACTAAAGCTTTGTAAAACTATAATCTCTTGATACTAATGGTTTATGATTTTGTTTCACCCATGATTCTCAAGGTTACATAAGGAGAAAAATCGTGTATTGACTTTAGGGAACACTTTAGGTTGATCTGCACTGATTTAGGAAAAGTTATCTCCTAGAAAGTTGTAGGTATTTCTTTTATCTTTCCAACGATATATAACATGAAATTTTTGGACATCTAAGTCGAAAGTTATGGTCCTTTTGAGTGGAGATGCTCTGGAGAGTGTAGGAAGTGATTTAAAACTTTGGGGATGTGAGGAAGACCCATTTGAAACATCATCTTATGCGCTGTTCATCGTTTTAGTTTTGTTCATCATCTTATGCACTGCTCATCATCTTAGTTTTGTGCGTCGTCTTATGCATTGTTCATCTTCTTAGTTTTGTGCATCATCTTATGCACTATTTTAGTTTTGTGCATCATCTTATGCACTGTTAAACGTCTTAGTTTTGTGTATCGTCTTATGCACTGTTCATTGTCTTAGTATTGTGCATCATCTTATGCACCATTTATCGTCTTATGCACTCTTGATCTTCTAGTTTTGTGCATCGTCTTCTGCACTGTTCATCGTCTTAGTTTTGTGGTTCGTCTTATGCACTGTTCATCGTCTTAGTTTTGTGCATCGTCTTATGCACTATTCATCATCTTAGTTTTGTGCATCGTCTAATGCATTGTTCATCGTCTTAGTTTTGTGCATCGTCTTATGCACTGTTCATCGTCTAGTTTTGTACATCATCTTATGCACTGTTCATCGTCTTAGTTTTGTGCATCGTCTTATGCACTGTTCATCATCTTAGTTTGTATCGTTATCTTCTGTTCCACTTTTGATCCTTTAGAACATAGAATTTGTCTTCGAGGTCTTCATAAAAGTTTTAAATCTAGAAGTCTTCTTTCAATCCGTGCAAAAACAAAGTCAATACAAAATTTGTAGTGGGAGTTATAGCAATTGCGCCATGATAGGTACAAATTGATTGATGGTATAAACATGTTCGATTCTTTCGGGTATAACTTCCTCATCTGACCTCCAAATAAAGTGATTCTTGAAGCAATGATTTCCTAACATCTTTCACTGTCTCTACATAAAAAATTTTATCTTTGGGGTTGTTTAGAGAAAGTTTGCATTAGAGTAAGTGATAGGTCGGTTGGGAGAGCATGATTGGGGTATGAACACATTTTAGCCATTTAAGTATATCTTGAGTTATAAGACTCCGTTTGAGATAATTTTTGCTTCAAAACAAAATAGAGACTTAGAGCTAAAATTTCTTTAAAGAAGTCAAGTTGTATTTCAGGTGTTTGACTAGTGTGGGCACACCAACCTTGTGGAATGATGGCAAATTACCCTGCAAAGTGATAAGCACAAGGTTTATGACTCAGGTTATTGGGCTCCGGAAATGGGATCCAACATATTATGGTATCAGAGCGACTAGGTTTAGGTCCAAGCTTGGGACTAGGTTTTGAAGTATCCTAAGTATGAAATGGGTAGCTTAAGGTATGAAAGTTTTAATTTGTTTCTCATGATTTGAAATTGTTTTATACGATTTGAACTGTTTAACATACTTTGAAATTTGTTTTGTATAAACTAAAGATTTTCAATGCTTTTCTATTCAAAGCGTGAAAATGCCGCCTCGAAGGAGAACTCGAGGAGCTCTGACTAGATCAAGCTCTTGTCAAGGGAGCACAGATGAATCTTATGTCCCGCAAGATGCTGGGACACACCCTGCTCTTGATCCTAAGGCACCTAGTGTGCAGCATGAAGTGCCACCGCCTCCTCCTCCTATTCCTTCTATGGACCCGCAATTCTTTCAGGCCTTTGCCCAAGCTTTCATGTATGCCATAGGCTAAGGGTCGTAAGGCCTGATGCAGGCTCCAGTGGAGAGGAGTGGTCAGTATGATAAGCTCTGCAAGTATAGAGCTGTAGATTTCCATGGGACTACAAATCCCAAAGAGGCTGAAGTTGAAGAGGACCGAGAGGGTTCTGATTCAGATGAAGTACTTGGATGAGGAGAAGTTAGATTATGCAGTGAGCTTGCTGCAAGGAGATGCTCTTCATTGGTGAGAATCAGTTCCCAAAGTCAAGTTATGCCTCTGGTGTTATCCTGGAGATATTTTATGGAAGTGTTCAAGAAGAAGTACCTCTTGAGGGTGTATATCCAAGGGAAGGCTAGAGAGTTTCTAAATCTCACACAGAGAGACCTGAGTGTGAGTGAATATGAACTGAGATTCAACCAGCTGTCACGATATGCGGCCAACATTGTTGCTAATGAGGAGGATAAGTGCTGCAAGTTTGAGGGGGGACTGCATTTGGGGATCAAGGAGAAAGTCCTGATCCATAATTTCTGTGACTACCAACAATTGGTATATGCTGCACTCCAGGCTGAGAAGCTGGAGAATATCAAAATTGAAGTGAATAGGAAGAGGAAGAACAGAGGGTAGTCTAATAAAAAGGGGATGAGTATTCCAAGGCATGAGAGGAGTATAAGGAGTTACCGTACTCAAAGTGAAGTAGGAAGCAATGGTCCTATCAAGAACAAGCAGGCAAAGGCAATTTCAGGGCAAGCCTCAAATGTGGGAGGCACTGGAAGGACAGGGAGGAGTAGATATACAAACCCCCAATGTGAGCATTGTGGGAAACTTCACCAAGGAGAGTGCTTTAAGTTACTTGGAGCATGTTTCCGATGCAGAGAGAAGGGACACTTGATCAAGGATTGTCCCTAAGTAACAAGACAAAAGGGATTCCAGATGCAAGTCCCAAGGAGAGCAAAAATCGTGGGAACCAGGCCAGTCACAAAGGTGGGTAGCTCTGGAACTACAAAGAAGACTATTCCTCCAGGGAGGCCAAGGGGTCAGGCACAGATCAGGGTTTTTGCTATGATTAGAGAGGAAGCTGCAGCCGCACCTGAAGTTGTCACTGGTATGGCTCGGTTATTTAATTATGTTGTATATGTGTTGGTTGATTCTGGCTCCACGCATTCATTTGTTTCTGCAAGCATGACATTACATGAAGTTGTTTTGATGCCACTGAGAAGTCCTTTAATTGTTAGCACTCCTCTAGGGAGGCAGATGATTACAAGTCAAGTGTATAAAGAATGTGAGCTTTTCTTTAAGGGTACTCAACTGGTGGTGGTCTTGCTACCCTTAGAGTTAAAAGAGCTAGATGTCATATTGATAATGGATGTTATAAAGAAGTATTATGCAAAGTTAGATTGTAGCCTTAAGGAGGTGGAATTTAACTTGGGCAACAGTGAGAAGGTGATTTTTAGAGGGGATAGAAAAACACCATCACCAAGAGTCATTTTTGTTTTGTTAGCTGACAAGATGATGGGAAAAGGGTGTGGATCCTTCTTAGCGCATATTATGGACACTAATGGGAATGAAGGGAAGTTAGAAGATTTTCTAGTTGTGAGGGAGTTTCCAGATATGTTTCTAGATGATTTACCTGGTTTGCCATCGGTGAGGGAAATCAAGTTTGCCATCGACTTGATTTTCGAAACCACACCCATTTCTATACCACCCTATAGAATGGCTCCAGCAGAGCTGAAGGAGCTTAAGGAATAGTTGGACGAACTACTAGAGAAGGGGTTCATAAGGTCGAGTTTGTCACCTTGGGGAGCGCCAGTTCTGTTTGTTAAGTAGAAGGATGGAACATGGCGCATGTGCATTGATTATCGAAGACTCAACAAGGTGACTATTAAGAATAAGTATCCTCCACCTCAGATTGATGATCTGTTTGACCAGTTTCAGGAAGCAAGGGTCTTTTCCAAGATTGATCTTAGGTCAGGCTATCATCAACTCAGAATTATGGAGTTTGATATAAGCAAGACAGTCTTTAAGACACCGTATGGACATTATGAGTTTTTATTCATGCCTTTTGGATTAACCAATGCACCAGCTGCTTTTATGGATCTTATGAATAGGGTCTTTAATGAATATCTAGATCAGTTAGTCATAGTGTTTATTGATGACATTTTAGTATATTATAAGAGTGAAGAGGAACATGAAGAGCATCTCAGGATTGTGTTGCAGACATTGAGCGAGAGGGATCTTTATGCCAAATTCAGCAAATGTGAGTTTTGGCTTCATGAATTGATATTCCTTAGGCATGCGATTTCGAAAGATGGGGTACATGTTGATCTAAAGAAAGTTGAAGGAGTGGTAAATTGGCATGCACCCAAAACAATGACAGAGGTAACGAGTTTTCTGGGTTTGACAGGATATTATAGGAGATTTGTTGAGGGATTCTCTATGATAGCTGCTTCGATGACTAAGTTATTGAGGAAGAATCAGAAATTTAACTGGACTGAGGAATGCCAAAAAAGTTTTAAGGAGCTCAAGTGCAGATTAACAAATGCTCCAGTTTTGATTTTTCCTGTGAGAGATAAGGGTTATACAGTATACAGTGATGCTTCGAGGAAGGGTTTGGGCTGTGTGTTGATACAAGAAGATAACGTAATAGCTTATGCCTCCCGACAGCTAAAGCCTTACGAACTGAATTACCCGACCCAGGATCTGTAGTTAGCAGCAATACTTTTTGCCCTAAAGATTTGGAGACATTATCTGTATGGGGTTCAAACAAGGATTTTCACCGATCATAAAAGTCTTAAGTATTTGTTAAGCCAAAAGGAATTGAATTTGAGACAAAGAAGGTGGTTAGAGTTGCTCAAGGATTATGACCTGTTGATTGAGTACCATCTAGGAAAAGCGAATGTGGTAGCGAATGCCTTGAGCAGGAAATCCTCTATAGCTCATGTTCAAACAGTTTATCTTCCGCTTTTAGAGGAGATGGCTAAGCTTAGGATAAGTTTGAAATAGGAGGAACCTGAATATATTGTTGCTACCTTCAGAGTGAGATCGATACTTAGGGAGAAAGTTAAAGAGTTACAAGTATAGGATGCAGAATTGAGTGAGCTCCGAGAAGAAATTCAGAATGGCAAGAAATCTGAAGTGGCAGTGAGGGATGATGGACTTATGGTTGTAGGAAATAGACTCTGTATTTCGAATTTCAAGGAAGTAAATGATGAAATACTGGATGAGGCACATAATGCGCCTTATGCCATACACCCGGGTAGCATCAGGAAGTACAGAGATCTGAAAGAACATTTCTGCAGAAAGGCATGAAGAGGGATGTAGTAGAATATGTGAGTAAGTGTCTAGTGTGTCAGCAAGTCAAGGCTAAGCACCAGGCACCTTCAGGCAAGTTAAGGCCATTGTCCATTCCTGAGTGGAAGTGGCACAGGGTAACTATAGATTTTCTGATGGGTTTGCTTAAGACTAGTAGGAAACATGATGCCATATGGGTCATTATTGATTGGTTGACAAAGTCAGCCCATTTCCTGGCAATTAAGCAAACTGACTCTCTACATGTGCTAGCCAAGAAGTATATTGATGAGATAGTAAGATTACATGGTTCCAGATTTAATAGTCTCTGATAGGGATCCTCAATTCACTTCGAGATTCTAGGGAAGCTTGCAAGAAGTTATTGGAACCAAGTTGAATTTTAGCATGGCTTTTCATCCCTAGACAGATGGTCAATCTAAAAGGACCATTCGGACACTTGAGGGAATGCTTAGAGCATGTGTGATGGATTTCAAAGAGCTTGGGATGAGCATTCGCCATTGGTCAAATTTTCTTATAATAATTCGTACCACTCAAGCATCTAGATGGCTCCTTATAAAACATTATATGGAAGGAGATGTAGGACTACGATATGCTGGGATGAAGAAGGAGAGAGGAAACTGATAAGGCCAGAGTTACTTCAGATGACAGTCGATAAGGTTAATATGGTTAAGCAACGATTTAAGGCAGCACAAGATAGAATGAAGAGTTATACTGATGCACACCAAAAGGAGATGGAGTATGAAGTCAGTAAGAAATTATTTCTTAAGACATCTCCTTGGAAAGAAGTCATGAGGTTTGGCAAGAAGGGCAAGTTGAGTCCGAGATATGTGAGTCCAAATACATGACGTCATGTGCCCATGTTGCAGAGGTACAGATTGGTGGCATAAGAAACTTAAGAAAATGGAGGATATTGTTCTAGAAGAAAGATGTGTCAGAATGTTCAAGGATATAT
>JANKYE010414778.1:0-12648 GCA_032467995.1 Erythroxylum dillonii
AATAATAATCTTCAAATAAACTTTCGACACTTAAAAACCACAATTCTCTTTTTAATCATATTTTAGACCAATTATACCCGAAAATATCAATGAATGCATGTACAATTATTTGTATGTATCAAAAATACATATGTACATATAAATGAATACTCAAATATGCAAAACATACAATACACTACTAATTCCTTAATATCCTAACCCCTAATATGGGTTGTTACAATACATGTAAGTGCAAATGAGACTCTACTTTCATTTTTAGTTTGTTGTGACCGAGCACTTGTTTACTGGCTTATATCCCTTGTGGATACCGAGCTCATTTCAGATATTGTCCTGTATCCCTTTATGGATAACGGACACATTAACAACTAAGCCTATGGCTCTTGTGCATATTCTGAGCTTTAAGCTCTTTCAGACTAGTCACTACGATCACAACTCCTTTATCTGATCATGCATATTCATGTAATGGAATGCATCATTCCATATAATATGCAATTATTCACTCTCATTCAATGTACACAATCATTTATCACATTCATCAGACTTAGGTCTGGCATTCAACACGCAGTTAAGTACACATATTTTCTTATTCACATACAATCAACCAACACTTCCTATACATTCCCGAATAATAACTCCTCGGACATTCAATTGTCCGGAATCATCAATATCACAAATATATCAATATCACAAAATAACTTAAGTAGAAACATATATATAGTTAAGAGTACACATCTAGGTTGACTCACTGTATGCTCCAAATAGCTATTGTCTTGATAATCTGACAATGTCTAGATGTGGTCACTCAATTTGTGCTTCTTTACCATGCAATACACACATTTATACACATCACTAGATTATTCAATGAAAAGAAAATGTAATTAAGCACATGTATATGTGTCATGTTTAATGCATGCTCAATTGACTTTCCCAGGTATGAATCCTTATTCACTAATCTTGATCATTCATATATCATCTATTCATCACTCATACATTTACCAATCCTTTCCAAGCATTATACATTCACACAATTTCTCAATTCTCATTCATTCATACCTAATTCATATTATTCATAAGAACACTTTACACCATTAACAACTCATAAATTCCAAGTTGAGATACATTCATATCAAGTTAATCCATTCCTCAATTCTAACATCAATCAGCATCTTAAACTTATCAATCACTTAACCACTTAATTTAGCGGCCACCTAGGTTCATTTTAAACCTCAAAGAAGTCCAAAGACACCAAGGTAAGGTAACTTATCCTTAATTGGTTAAACAATCTCACAAAATGACATTTTCTCTTGTTAAAGAAATTCCCACGATTGTGGGTACATTTCCATGATCATGGAAAAGCAAAATAGAAGCTTTTTTCCTCCCAAACACTCCCCATGATCGTGGGTTTAGTGAACAGAAAGTTCACTACCCACTTCCTTCAATTTTCGTTTTTCCAGCTTCGAAATCGTCATGCTAAAATCACAATAACTCATTATCAAAACATATTCTAGCCAAATCATTTCATAGGAACCTTAATAAGACATCAATAAACGTTTTTCATGTTTTATAATTTGGCTAATTCGAGCTCTAAAGTCCCCAAAAATTAGGAAATAATAAAAGGTTCCTGAACAGGGTCTATCACGGACAATATTAGAAAAACATGCATAACTCAAGCTATATTCACTATTTTATCACGCCATTTTCACAGAGATCAAGCTAAGACCTATACCTAAAACTTTTGTTATTTAATTTTCTTCAAATTCATACTCTAAAGATATGAAAAATAGGTTGAAAGAGGAAGATAAAATTTAGCCCAGAATTTTGACTTACAACCTTAATTTTCCAGATTCAAGAATACTTCAACAACACCCATCTTTAGCATCAATTTACCATCATTCATACTTCAAGACTCAACTAAATTATCCACGCAATAGCCTAAAGCCCACGGTTTTTACACATAAAAAACAAGACATATTCATTCATAAATTTTCTAGCACAATCAACATCAATCCTACATGCATCTCTCCTCAATTCAATCACCATAAATTTTTTATTATAAAAAGAAACATGGAGACCATAATTTACTTACATGTTAAACCCTAAATCTACCTCAATCCCAAGCTATCGATCATCACCTTCCAAGCTTGCAAGCAAACACCAAGAAAAAGATGGAAGTAGAAGGATTTCAATTACAAGATAAGGGTTGCAAAAATTTTAGCAAGATAAGGGTTACGGTGGTTTGGCAAAAATTTAAGGGTTTTGGGGATCTTGTGAGGGTGTTATTGGTGAGGGAAGAGAGAGAAGAGCTAAGAGCAAAACATGAAAGAAAGAGGTCTTTCAAGAGTGAGAATCGTAGGATATGTGCTTAGTGGAGAGATGGACATGTGTCATGCCATATGTCCAACAAAGAGTTATATTATATGTCCTCATCTCATGCCACCACTTGTAACCTCATAATTTGCCCAATTGTCACTTAATGACTAGTCCTAATGTCATCCAAGCACTAGGCCATTTGTTGCCTAATTACTTTATCACATGTCACTCATTTATTTATGCCTTTCGTCACTCGCTCACTAATGCCACGTGTCATTAGCTTAGTCAACCTAAATTCTCATGTATCAATTTTGTCTTACAATTCCACATATTTCCTACATTAGAAACACATATCACTTCATAAATCACCAATTTACAACAATAAATCCCAAATCTCTAATTTTAACCACTAAACCAAAAATTCATGTCACAATTAATACTCGATCACATCAAAAAGCATTTATTCCCGAAATAAGTCAATTGGATGCATATATTATCTTTGCAATGTTTCTAATCATGATTCATGTGTGTATGGGAATATGATACATGTAAATGAAATGCACGTCATGTAACCTCATAGGATTTTCTCAATCTAGCCTTAAATCCCTCAGTATTTGAGGCATATACTTAATGTACCCTTTGTTGTTATTTGTTGGTTATCATGTTATGAAAATAACATGTTGATGGTATAACATGTTGATGGTAGGATGTATAAAACAACCTATTCTACAATAACAACATCGATCCAGTAAAATTCTTCTAGACGTAGAGTTTGGAGAGATTTAGTGTATGCAACTTTACCTCTAACTAATAGAGATTCTGTTTCTAAATGATAGAAAACAACATCTTCATTGATGAATATTATGATGAAATTATTATGCTTTGCACATCATTAAATTTTGTGCAATTATTGTTTAATTTTTTAGATATCTTCTTCGTAGTTGTTTAAAGAATAATGTTAATAGATTCACATTTGTTTTATCGAATCCATCAAGAAAATGCAAAGATAAAATAAATTATCAATCCCTTTATAAGAAAGAAATAAGATTGACGTCAAAGTTAAAAGGAAGGTAATTTCAAATAGAAACTAATTTTATTGGAATTGAAAAATGGTCATGTGCGTGAAAAGTTTCAATAATGATGTTATCTTATTTTTGTATGAATCATGAAAATGAAAGCTATGGATGATGCTAGTACTGGCAGCGTAAGTCAAAAAATCATGATAGGAAATTAAAGGTTGGAAGTTTCAACTAATTTAATTAAAAATCCTAAAATACATGTCATAAAGTACAAATGTTTATATATCTCGATAAAATTTTTAAATTTTATAGATTTGTTAGATGAGACAAAAATGGTTTATAAATTGAAGTGGACCTTAACTCTGAAGCAGTTGAGGTGGATCACCAATATGAGATTTGGTAAATTCAGAGAGATAAAGGAAATCTTGGTTAGGAGGGATTTTTTTGTTGGTTCTCCCTTCAATTTGATTAAGATGACCTTATGTTGAACTAAGGGACATTCCAATCAATGTTTTCATTATAAAAAAAGTACTAATGAGTTTATTATTTTGATAAAAAGTAATATAAGAACAAAATAAAGTCATAAACTCAAGAAGATAACTTATGAAGTTAATACGAAAAGTTAAAGTTTACAACCGTTAAAATGAACATCAAATCAAGAACAAAAAAAGATTAAGTCTCACCAAATTCATTCTTTAGTTTGTAATATTAATTGTAATCACACTTTGTTGATTTTATGCTCTAAAAGGTTCTACATGTATAAACATTTTGTTTCAGTTTATTACATAAGTCTTTATATTCATTAACAGACACTGAAGCTACTCATTTTAATAGAAAAATCTCTTGATCTTTCAAACACTCTTTAGGTAACATTTTAAGGAGTGTTTAAATCATAATTGGATTAAACAAATTAGTTTTGACCATTTAAAGTTATTAAAATCAATATGCCATATTGGTCGACCAATATGCCTACTGGTCGACTATTGTTCCAACGACCAGTGAATCTAAAGCTTTTAATACATAATAGTCAACTAGTAAGCTATACTAGTAGACCAATGGATTGTATATAACCATTATAACAACTGATTCTTGGTTCTAACGGCTAGTAGGAGTCCAAAAATACTATAAATATGTATTTTCTCCTTAGTTTTAGCATTAAGAAGATTTTGGATGCTGTGTATACACATTTAAATTATTTTTCAATCATTTGAGCATCATTGTCTTATATTTATGTGAGTTAGCCATTTTAGAGTTATCAAGTGATAAAGTGAGGAACTTTTAGTTGTAATATTTAGTTTGGGGAACATATTATTATACTTTGGTGGTCCCAGTGAGATTAAGGTTCCTCTTTACTTTAGAAGAAGGTTGTAAAAAGGGTTCCTCCCTACTAAAAAAGATTGTATAAAGGTTATTCTTCACCTTGAAAGAAGAATCATAGTGAAATTTTAAGAAGAGTTTTGAGAATGGACATAGGCAAAGGTTGTTTACTAAATCATTACAGATTGATTTGCATTCTCTTCCATATCATCTTTAATTTATTATTCAATTGATTTATATTAAGGAATTCCCTAATCCTTATTTACATTATTTGTTGTTAATTAAGTACATTAGTTAGAAAATTATTAAAGTTTTTAAACACCCAATTCACCCCTTTTTGGGTGATAGGAACTCACAAGTGATATTAAAGCTGGTTTATTAGGTTAGCATTTCTATGAAATCTTATAGTAAAGATTATAATAGCATCTTTAGGAGCAACATCATCATTATTCAACCAAGGGGATAAAGCATTAGTAGACCACCTCTCTTTGATGCAATGATTACCATTATTGGAAAACTAGGATGAGATTCGTTTTAATGGATGAAAGTGTAGACGTATGGAAAATAATTTCAAATAATCCCATTATTCCTATAAAAATTGTAGATAATAAATAGTTACCCAAATTAAACGAAGAAAGGGAACCTCAAGCTTAGAGATTAATTTCCTTAAATAATAGGGTCATACCCATTATTTTTTACGTATTAGGAAGAAATAAATTCAATAAGGTCTCTTTATATGAAACGGTTTATGAAATTTGGCATAATCTATATATCGCTCATAAAAGAATAAATAAAGTTAAGGAAAGCAAAGTTAGTATGCTAACTCGCCAATATGAATTGTTCCAAATGAAAAATGATGAAAACATTTCTAATATGTATATTAGATTTATTGATATTATCAATGCATTCTACGATCTTGGAAAAACTTACAGTAACAGTGAAATGGTAAGGAAGTTGCTTAGGTCACTATCAAAAATATGGGCAGCCCAATTGATAACAATATAAGAAGCCAAAAATCTAATAATGCTACCAGTATAGTAACTTATTAGATCTCTTCTCACACACGAGATGAGGCTCTAAAAGACGCAAAAGAAGTAACTCTCCTAAAGAAAAAGAATTTAACATTCAAAGCCTCAAAGGAAGAATCAACACAAAGAGGAAGAGATATCAACTGGCGAAAGCAATAAAGAAGATATTGGCTTAATCACTAGAGAATTCAAGAATTTATTAAAGAAGAAATTCTCTAAAAGAAAGGACTTTAAGGAAGGTAAAAGTAATTTAAAATATATATCCTCTAACATTAATTATTTTGAATGTAGAAATACCGGTCGCATAAAATCATAATGTTCTCTACTCAAAGATAATGAGAAATACAAAAGGAACTATAAAGAGAAGAAAGCCAAGAAGAAAGCATTTAAAGCTACAACTTAAGATGACACAAGTGATTCTGAAAGTGAGCATTCAAAATAAGAGATGACTTATATATACTTTACTGCTATAGAAAATACAGGTAACAACCATCCCTAATTATTATGAAAATGATATTGATGTTGATTTAAATATGATTAACTAGTTAAAAGTTTAAAATTATAAGTAAGGAAAGAAGAAATTATCTTTAAAGCTTAAGGAAGTTCAAAAATAGTTGGATGCATACATAAATGATAAGTAGAAATTATAGCATATTTTACACCCCTATTTGATATTGGTTTAAATAATTTATATAGCAAATTTGGGAAAAAAATTGTTGCTTTTTATTATTAATAACTTAAGATGTTTAGTTTCATATTTTATTTTAACATGGATTAAATTATATTAAGTATTTTCTTTTAGGCTTGGCAGTCAAGAGGAAAGACCAGAATGCAAAAGATAAAAGAGAAAAATGCAAGATAAAAGACCAAAACAATTAACACGCCAACGACAAAGAGACAAAACACAACGCATCGTCTGAGAAAAAATAAGACAAAATGTAGCCATCAGCAAAAGTCTAAAATGACAGAGCAAACAAGGATAAAATGCAACAGAAATAAGTTAGTTAAAAGAATAAATCGACAGTAGCAAAGCAAAGACAAAACGTGAGAGTAACATACCATTAGCTAGAAAACGCAATGCCCTCAGCCATCAGGAGCTGTAGCAAGGAGTTTATGGAGTGAAAGGAAGAGCCAAATCCCACCTGTTCCGAGTTGGTTCATAACTAGTGGAGGAAGATTTTCGTACCTTTAGGGCTGGCCTGAGGTCTATGAAGGGAGAAAAATTGAATGATTTTTTCATAAACCCTATTCTCTTTGTTTATAATTTTCCATACTTAAATTAGGATTAATTGTTGAAATCTAGTTTAGATATGTTGTTTTGATTATTTGGGATATAATTTTAATTCAATTGATTATCGAATGGATTTAATAATATGCAATTGATGGAATTTCTAATTGTGTTTATTCATGTTCTTATTTGATTAAAGATGTTCTTGATTATTTGAATGTGATAAATTGAACTAGTGGTACTTTTTGGAGTTGTATGGGTTGAAATTTTGATGTTCGTTGGACAAATTTCAATTGTTGATTGTGTTTCCTAATGCTTAATGTGTTTTGATATTATAATTGAGTTGGTTCAATTTCTAAGAATAAAAAGGAACAAGTAGGAATCAGTTGATTAGTTCTATACATTCAACTTGTTAAATGTCTCAGATTATCCCGAATTGTCAAAATTGTATGATAAACTAAAATTTAAAACTTCCTTGTTCATTTGTAAATATTAGGTTATATTTATATTTTATTTCTTTGATTTTTAGATTTAATTTGATTCGTTTTAAACATAAAAACATGCTTTTTTTGTTTATGTATTAGCTTACCGTAATTCATAGGTTTTTGGTAATTATAATTGTTTTAGTTTTTGAATTTTTCCTAATTAAAAAGGTTAATCTTATATGTGAATGTAATTGGATGAAATCTTTATATGTGCTTCATTGTGTATGTTTTACTTCTTTTTAATTTGTAAATCAGCATAGTTTGATGCTTAAAAGAACCAAGTAATGAATATTTGATAAGAAAAATATGATTAGCATGTTTGTGACAAATCTGGAAAATTTGTTTTAACGGTTTATTAGTTTATCGAAAGAAGTTGTATTAATTGAATTATGTAAAGATATGTGCTTTAATATAACTAGATGCATAGACATCAATTTAGGATTATTTTGAAAGTATTACAAGATTAAACATGTGCCTTCTACTTAAAATTTTAGATCTGTATAATTTGATTTCATCGCTAAAAAATTTTAGCATTATATTTTTTTTGAATGATTACTACTTTTTGACAAAGAAAATAATTTTCAACTTTTAAATATTGATTGTGTGTCCAATAATGTATTGCAAGTTTATTTTATTAAGTTTTAATATTTTATATTAATGATTGTGGTTAAAGATGATGTGATGATGTTTATATTTTGTTAATGAATTATTTTTGTATGAGCGAAATTATTAAGATGTAATTGTTTCTTTCAAAAGTATTGTAATGAATAAACTAATTTGGTAAATTAACTTTCCCCGTAGGATCGACTCTTATTTGCTATATACTACATTATGTAATAAATTGAAATTAAAATAAGGATTTAATTTTATACGCTTAATGACACTATCAAATTTTGACATCGTTGTCGAGGAAAGTTTTAATTTCCTAGTTTGTTTATTTATTTTTGAATCATAGCTAACAAGTTTTTGGCTTAAAAAAAGGTAAAGAAAAGAGAAGGTGATCTTTTATGAAATTAAGTGACAAAAAAGAAACAGACATACAAATCAAATTGGAAAAGGAAGACACAAGGATAAAAATGGCCGCAGCTACCTTGAAGCAACTTTCAGAACCAAACTTAGAAGATCAACCTTTATTCATTGTCTTCTTAGTCTTGGAATGACCCTTGAAGTTGAATTTAGGTTTTATAAATATATTGCCTAAATTCTATGGACATGCAAATGAGGATCATCATAGACATTTAAAAGATTTTTCATTTGTTTGTTCTACTATGAGACCTGAAGGAATTAATGAAGAACAAGTGAAATTACGTGCTTTTCCATTTTCATTGCAAGATTTTGCTCAAGATTGGTTATATTATTTGCTTCCTAGATCTATAAATACATGGGCAGAATTGTATAGAATTTTTTTTGAAAAATATTTTTCTCCAAGTAAAACTGGATCTATTAGGAAAGAAATATGTGGAATTAGTCAAACATGAATGAGTTACTATATGAATATTAAGAAAGATTTCAAAGACTATATGCTAGTTGCCCTAATCATTAGATTAATGGCCAATTATTAATAAAATATTTCTATAAGGGACTTTTACCACATGAAAGGAGTATGGTAGATGCAGTTAGTGGCGGGGCATTAGTTAATAAAATTCTTGTACAAGTTAGATAATTAATCTCTAATATGGCTGAACATTCACAACAATTTGGAATAAAAAATGAGATTAATCAAGTTAGGAGAGTTAACAAAATAGATGTGCATGCCATTCAGGATCAACTAAAGGAAAATTCTCAACAAGTAACTCATTTGAATGCTTTAGTGTTGAAACTTATAGCTGGTGGTATTCACTAAGCTTGTGTTTTTGGAATTGGCATTAATTTTACTCACATTACTGATTCGTGTCCTTCTTTATAGGTTTAAGATGTGAATATTGTGGGTAGTTATCTAGGACAACCACAGAGAAAATATGACCCTTTTTCAAATACATATAATGAAGGTTGGAAATATCATCCAAACTTTAGATATGGACCTAGGACAAAGTCTTTTTTTAAATAAATAATGTATTAAATATAGATGAAACTAGTGCAACATTACAATAAGTTCTAAGCTATCAACGTGCTTTCTTTTTACAATGATTTAGAAGGATCAAGGAGAAAAAAAATACGTATGTCTTTTAGGAAGTTGCTAAGATGAACTACAAACACCATGTGCACTTCATTTCCGTAGAAAGAGAGTGATATGCATTTTTAGTATAGATACTAGCTCTGATCAGATTAACAATTCTATCTGCAATATAATATTTCTCTTCCTTCTTATCAGTAAATCTTCTGCTATTCTTTTCTTTCCAAATGGTGTATATGGTGATTATGAATGTTGTTTTGAAGAAAGGAACATTAGTTTTTCTTACTTTGAGTTCGAGTGATCCAATTCAGTGTTTGCTCCCAATTGTAACGATAATTATTATCTAGCAATATATTCAGAATCTTGCTCCAGATAGCTTTAGAGAACTGATAGAGAAAGAAAAGGTGATCTCTATCCTTTACTGTTGTGTTACAAAGTAGACATGTATCATCCATATTGCCATACCATTGACTCTTGGTTTGAAGTCTATTCTTGATCGCAAGCCATGTGATGAAAGAAGCCTTAGGGTTGACTGCATTTATCCATAAAAGATTAAACCAAGGAACTTCAATAAAGTTATCTGAAAACAACTGATAAAATGAATGGTTAGAGAATTTGCCATTCGAGTTTAGTCTCTAGGTAATAACATCATCATTCTCTAAATACTTTAATCAAGGAAAGTATTCCACCAGAGATTGGAATCCCCGAAAATCACCTTGCCATTCTCCATTCACAATTAGACAAGATACTTTTAAATTCAGTGGCATTCTATTCCTTAGTTGTTGAAATTCAAATACATGAACAATAGGGCTTATGTCAAGTTGATTGTCAAACCAAATCCATGTCTTTTCCCCACTACCAATTTTATGATGAATGCAAGGATAAATGGTCTCCCTCAATTTCATCATCTGCTTAAGCCACCTAATTTTGTTAGTAAATAAAAAATCCAAGGTCTTTTATTATACCTAACCCACCTCAAAACCAACCCACTAATCAATCCTTAGAAGATATGGTGAATTAATTAGCTAACCAGATTGGGCAAGTATATACACAAGGGGTAGAATATCAAAAGAAGACATATACACATCCATGAAGACATATACACATCCATAACATTTAGAGACCCAAATAGGACAAATTTAATGTAGAAACCTAATTATCTAGGAAATTGCCTGCTAAACTCATACCAAGTATTAAAGAAAATGCTAGCACAATATTTCTTAGGAGTGGGAAAGAATTGAGGGGACTTAACGAAAGCAAAATAAAAAGTTGCAAATTGGAAAAGGGGTTAGAAGTTACACCTAAGTCTGAAAAGGAAAATAAGAAAAAAATAAATAAAAGGGCATCAAAAGTAGCACTACTAACAAATTATCAATTGAAAACTTTTAAAATGTTCCTCCTTTTCCTTACAGGTTGGCTAAATCAAGAAAAGAGGTAGCCGATCAAGAAAGGCCAAAAGAGCAATTTAGTCTCTAACGTTTACACTAAAATTTGAGTTGGACTATAACGTTTTGGAGCGTTCAAAGTGAACCCTGACACTTTTAAAATATTCAATATGAACCATAATATTTGGAAAACATTCAAAATAGTTGTTTTCGATGCCTACAAAAGTTGAAATAAATCCACAAAAGTCAAGGATAGCTAGCCAAATGGCCATGTAACGCCCCATATTAGGGGTTAGAATATTAATGAATTTCAATGCATGGTATGCTTGGCATAACTAAGTTTTTGCTTATTTGAGCATATACATTTTTGGACTCATACCAATATTTGTGCATGCATTCATGACATTTCGGGTATAATTGAGTTATTAACGCGAATAAAATGTGATTTGGCGATTTTGGTAATATTTCGAGTATTTAGAAATTTTGGTGAATTCTGGATTAATTGTCTTGGATTATTAAATTGTGTATATTATTATTAATTCTGCATTTTTGGAGACATTTAGGATGTTTTAGAAAGCTATTGAAAATTTGGGGTAATTTAGATTAAGAAAAATAAAGAAATTAAGAGACGAATTATAGATTGATAAATGGATCAATGAATGTGTGACATTTGGCACCATTGGATGATTGACATGTGGACTGGTTTTATAGGTGACAAGTGGTAGCATTTTAATTAGGCAAATGGTATTACATGCACTAAGACATGTGGCTTGATGCATTACATGCATTAAGACATGCGGTTTGATAAATTAAGGACACCTAGTAAAGCAATAGCTGAAACACTCCAGCTCATTTTAGCAGCCTACTCCCTCACTTTGGCTTCTTTCACACAAAATTTTATTCTCTTACTCCCCCTCTCAACTTTTGGATCTTTGCTGAAGCTTGGATCATCATATTTGTAAGTTATTTCATTAATAAATAGGTCTTGTGATGCTATGATTGATGATAGAAATTAGTTTGGATGAGTAGTTCTACTGGACAGGTTTTGGTATTCTAGCCATATCTTTCTCTGTAGGTATCCAAATTAGATGAATTTAAATTTTTGTTAAACTAGAAACTTATATCTACAACTTTCATGAAGGCGTCAAATCTGATTTCTGTCACTAAGTGTGTCAAATGTTGGCTTGAAGTTGAGTATCTGAAATCTGTCACTATTTGTGAACGGTTTGTAGTAATTTGGGAATAATTTTCAAAATTGTGAACCAAATTGCATAAAATTGGTGTCGATAAAAACTTAGAACATAAAGGAACAAATTTGTAGAAGAATTTTTGTCCTAAATCCTTCATTTTCATTGTCAAAATGACCGTATAACATTGACCCGAAAGCCTGTTTGTGGAAAAGCTGGAAGAAATGAAGTGTTTTCACTGAGCACATCTTGGTATTTTGATTATAACTTGATCTTGTATTTCTAAATGAGTTGATTCTTGATTCAAATTAAACTAGAGACATATGTCTAAAACTTTTCTGAAGAAGCTGAATGTTAATTATATCTCTAAGCATCTCAAAATCTGGTTGGAATTAGGATTAGGAATTCTGTTATAGTTTAAAAATAGTCTGAACTCTTTTAGATATAACTTTCAGTATACTGACTCAAATTGTACAATTTTGGTGTTATTACAAACGGAAAACATAGTGGAACAATTGTCTAGAAGAAAGTGTTACTGAAATACACCATTTTCCTTCTCATAAAGATCATGCAAAG
>JANKYE010414884.1:0-12648 GCA_032467995.1 Erythroxylum dillonii
GATAATTGCTATAATTGTTGCATTCTTTGAATGATTGAGAATATGTTATGTGAATTAGATTGACATTGTGAAATTTTTGAATGAAAATGTGTCTGATATGACATGAGTATGAAAAATTAAGTTTTTGAAATGTGTCTTCGGGCAATCTGATTTTCAAGTGTGAAGTTATGTTATGTGGGTTTGGTTAGGTCCCATAAGATGTCAAGTGCACTTGTCAAAAAGGTTCTCCCGCCTTCCCATTAGTGGCATTGGAGCTCCTTCGAGGACTCCCATAAGTTCACAGCTACACAGGACCTCTATGCAGGAATGTGTAGTACGTTCTGTTTCTGGACTGACCCAAACCATTCTGATGTGTTTATGTGCTCTTGTTTTGTTTCTAAGTGTGATGCATTTCATGTTTTATATATTGTTCATGAATTTGTTGATAAGTTGAGAAATTTTGAAAAATAAGCATTTGATGAATTTTTCCACTATGAAATTTCTATAAACTGGGAATAAGTTTTGGAAAATGATTTTGCTTATTTTTTAGTTATAACCATATTATTCACGAGCTATAAGCTCACCCCCTTCATTTCCATCCACAGGTGATGAGAAGAAGATCGGGTAAAAGAAAGTGAAGGTTTTTGTTTGTATTTGTTCATCTTTTATTGTTTTTAAGTTAGATTGTTGTTGAGAATTTTGGGATTGTTGTATCTTGTGTACTTTGGATTTTTGGATATTGATATTGTAATATGGCTTGGATTGCCATTGAAGTTGTAAGTATTTATTTTGAGGAAGTTAATGAGATATGGATGTGTGTATGGTTTTGAAATATGAAATTGTGTCTAAGATATGGATTGTGTATATATTCGGATTTTGGATATTGATGTTGTATTATGACTTAGAAATGCCATTAATCTTTTGTAAGCATTTATTTCATGATGTAAATCAGTTATGGATTTGTGTATAGAATTGAGATGTGAATGTGTTGGGTATTGAAGTATTATGATGATATGAATGTGATTGATTGCGTTTGGATTCCGGACAAGAGGTCCGATGTTTATGATGGTTGGTTTGAATTATTGAAGTGCTTTTTGTGTATGAATTGATGGTATTTAGACATGTGTGAGTTTTTATGGCAAAAGAGAAATAAGATTTTTGTTTTAAATGATGAGATATGAGATATGATAGAATTTGAAGAGTTAAATGGATTGAGGAATTGGAATTGATGAATTTCAAATGGGGCATTGAATTGTTTTGAATGGTATTGAATATATATATATATATATATATAATTGTCTAAGCGGATTGAGGTAGATTGGTTCGTCTTTATAGTTTTTCAATGTGTTTATGCGTTTTGTTTTATTTGATTTCGAACCCTTCGATTTCTTTGGTTTCCGCACGCATTTTCGATTCCTTCGCTTTTTGATCCGATTTGATTTTCTTCGGATTTCACTCACTTTGACTTTCGCTTTTGATTTCCGTCCGTTCATTTTTTTTGTCGTTTGGCCCACTTTCGCTTTGTGATTCGTTCTTTCACTTTCATCCCTTTTTTTTTCGATTTTTGATTTCGAGGTTGAGTTCCAGAAACGGGATCCAACAACGACATTCTGGTGGTCCTGCAAAATCGCGGTCATGCGTGGGTGGACCTGTGCTCTTTCTTCTCCGACCTGCTTTGGTAAAACGGGCATAACTTTCATTACAAATATTGGATTAAGGTTGTTCAAAGACCGTTTTAAAGAAGAGTTCTAGACCTACAACTTCATGAAGACCTCAAAAATAATTTTTGCTTCTATAAGGGTTAAAATTTCCAATCAATGTGGCTGTCCCGAAAGTTCACCCTATGTAGCAACACAAACTTCAAATGATCATAACTTCCAGCCCCGATATCGAAAAACTTCATACTTTATAACGTTAGAAAGCTAGAAAGATAAGCTACAACTTTCATGAAGACAATTTTGTCAAACCCTACCTAGATCAACCCAGAAAATTTGTGCAAATTTATATCAAAATTTCAACTCTCTCATACTATTCATTCCCAAAATTTTCAGACTTCAAATTTTCAAAAAAACCCAACATTTCAACTTTTTATTCTAGTCATTTCCACTCCATTTCTACCAACTTATTCATCATAAATTTCATTTTACCCTTAAATATAAAAGTTTACTAAAAAATCTCATAATCATCAAAAACCAAATATCAATTATTCACTCTTCATATTCTGCATTTTACATTCTCTATTTTTCTTCTCAACTTCCATTTCAGCTCAATATCATCCATAAACAAATTATAGTCCATAATTAATCATGAACATCAATAACAGAACATACACACATATACCCACTCATCATCAACTTATTACGTTCACTACCTTAATCTTGTATATCATTTCAAATTCAAGAATTCTCCTTTTTCTTTACTCGTGACTAATTACTAACAACTTCTCATTTAATAGTTCTAACTTCCAAGAAAAGTTCGGGGTCCAACAGTGTCTATCTCACCTCTGTTCATTTCCAGTCCCAGCCTCCATTTCTGGATGAAGAGGTGTTACCCTCCCATGTGCCATAGGCCCTGCTCTATAATGTCGTTAAAGTTGGTGCTATTAACAAACTTGAACAAAATGGAGTCGCCTTCCCTAAGCATTGCTTTTCTCAAGTCCCTTCTCTCCCCATCTTCATTTTTCCCAAGTATTAATTACCGAAAATACAAGACACTTAGACCAGAAGAAGCCTAGTAGAGACGTGAACCAAGCTCTAACTCCTGCTATTAACAATTCGACCGGTGGAGAAAAGACTCCATCCTTGAACATATTTTGATAATGCTTGAGTGTTCCTTATGGTGGAAGATCTTCAATTTGTTCCTCCATGCTTTGACTATATTGGATGTGGCTGGATCTTTGTCTACAATTTTGCGGCGGCTAGGGATTTTACCATTGCAGTCAGCTACCAAATGAGACGCTACTGTTTCTTTAGTGTGTACGAAAATCGACTTCTGATATAGAGGATTCCCTTCTTACAATGCCAAAAAGGGAGGGCAGAAGGCTTGCCATTGAGGTTGTAGCCTCAGAGGTGGGGGACATAGGTCAAAGATGGCAGATGTGGTAGGGTTAGAAAGGGGAAAAATAAGGGGGAAAGTTTAGGCAAAAAGAGAGGGCAGAGGTTTTAGGGCATGAGAGAGTTGAAGTTCTTTAGATCTAGATCTGGATTCAGATTTGGAAAAGTGAGATTGATTGGGTCTTCTCTTTGCTGTGGCGGCTAGGTAGTCTCTTCTCCTCCACGCAAAGTCTAAAATCACCCACCAGTGTTCCCTCGTCTCCCAAAATTGCCCTTACGGAATCTCCCAAAATCACCTCGCACACCTTACACCCTCCAAAATCTTTGTCACTCACCTTAATATCTCCTTAATATTGTCGACAGCAAAATCACTTCTATAAGCTAAAATCGCACGCATGAGGCATGCCAACGAGTAGGAGTGACCCACCCTCAGATCTTATTTGATAGTTTCATTCATTTTATTATCTTTTTTTGTCCCGACCTCATTTAGTTGATCTCTTGACAATTTGTAAGTCTATTGTTTCATAAATTATAGATTAAAAAATATGCAATTTTATTATGTTATTAGCTTATTCAAAAGTTTGTTAGTATGTTCTATTATAAGTCTATTATTTTGTAAGGATATGTCATTTCAAAAGCTCATTATTCTATCCTTCTGTAGGAAAGTGTTATTTTAGAAGCTCATTGGTATGTTCTAGTACAAATATGTTGTTTTCATTATGATATGTCGTTTTATTCATTAGTTTATTATGTTATAAGTACGTTGTTTTGCTTGTCATTTAATAGTTCTCTCTTGTCTCTTGTTTCACCTTTTATTAAGTTTGATATGTTTTTGTTTAGTATTAAGCATGAGTTATTTCATTCGTTTTTTTTATCTAAAAACATAGTACACAGTTACCATCTTTTCAAAAGACTAGTAAAAAAAGGCACGAGGTGTTGATCTTTCCATACCTTGGGACCTCATACTCGTTTAATCACTTAAGTCCATATCTTCCAATTCTAAGAGAGACCCTTACTTTATATATTTTGAGCTTCTTATAAGTGCACATGTAAGGTTATGCTTGTCTATAGTGAGGTATATATTATTCAATTTTGAGATAATTTTGCTTTCTCCAAATCTACGTATTTTATACACTTTTTTAAACCTCTTTAAAGTTATGCCTCGATCTAATTGAAGGGATCTACATAATAATTGATATCTTTTTAGTCCCTTCTCTAAAGTGATGGCTATTGTACATTTGCTAAGATAAAGTATTTGTGTTAGCTTAAAGTTGAATCGTCTTGTAAAATGTCAAATGATTTCTTTTAGCCCTTATATGACTTTTTATAAGGCCACATAATCTTGTGGCTTGCTTTGTTGCTTATAAAGTATGTCTTTAAATGGTATTTCAACTACATAGAACTTACAACTAACCATATAGAAAGAGTATAGTATTACCCTTCACTTGGGCTTGTCAAAGTGGACAAAAAAGCATAATATTTAACTATAGTAATCCTTATTGCCAAATCCATTATTTATTAGAATCCTTCTATGAACTTATAAATTAAGACACTATATAGACCATATCCATAACTTAAGACCACTAATCTCATTGTAACTTTATGAATTACTATATGGTATAGGTCGCACCTGAGTTTGAGATCGTGTCTCACTATTAAGTTGCATAATAAATTATGTAAATTATGCAAGACTATATAGGAGGCTTTGTTTATATCCAAGTCTTCTCTAACCTTAACTCAAATTGAGCTAGTAAATGCTCATCCTTCAATTTGGCTTTATCATATTGTGTAGCCACTTCTCTCACTATTTCATTAAGCACATCTTAAAGCCTCTTCTTCCTTGTTCATGTAATTAGTCCACTTGGCAAATTCAAAGGATCAAATATAACTTTATTTCTATCTTTCCTTCCTTTTTTGAAAAGATTAATCCTCAAATTTCATCTACATCAAAAGGAATTGAATTAGAAACATTAAAATTAATGTTTATATTATACTTTTATGAAAGATCTAATTTATAAGCATTATCATTGATTTGTTAAACAATTTGAAATGGACCATCTCCTTTTGGTTGCATTTTAGATCTTCTTCGATATGTGAATCTCTTCTTTCTTATATGCATCCACACCTAATCACATTATTCAAGTGTAATTTTCTTCCCCCTTTTGTTAGCTTTAGATGTATATTCTTCATTCCTCCATTCAATATGTTGCCAAATATTTTCATTACTTCACCATTTTAACTTTGTTTTAATCTTCTAAGCTACTCTTCTCTTCTATAGATAAACTAGCTAAATCTAATGTAGTTAAGTGTTTATATTAAAAAACATTCTCAAAAGGTGAATAATCAATAGTACTATGAATAACTTAATTCTATGCAAATTCAATGAACAACAAACAATATTCCTAATTTTTAAATTAAATGATAACATGTAATAAAGAGTTATTATCATAGTTTGACCATCCTTCTGAGGGTGACAAATGGTTAAAAATAATAATTTGGTTTCCAACTTTCTCTATATGACTTTTTTTTGGGTAATTCTCTATATGACATTTCTAAAAATAGTAAAGGAATTTAACATCTCTATCAAACACAGTATTCCTATAAACACCATATGGTCATACAATTTTAAAGAATAATTCAGGTGTATTGGATGCATCCTCAATTTTACTACATGCAATAAAATATAACTTCTTAAAAAAACCTATCAACAATAATAAAGATAAAACCTTTACTACCTTTGGACTTAGACAAAGCCAAAACAAAGGCTATAGAGATGTCAACTTAAATGTATACAACTCATGTGGCATAATCCTAAAGGCCAAATGGGCTAAATGAATCGTAATATTTACACTAATGTACAAAATAGACCATAATGTTGCACGATGTTCAAATTGAACCTAATGTTTGTAAAATGATTAAAATGTACCCTAAAATTTGGAAAATATTCAGATTGAACCATAGTCACTAATGGTATTAGGCCACTGTCAGTTATCTACTGACGTAGCCAAATATTTATTGAAGTATTTTTTGGAATTTTGTTGTGGGTCCCACTAGAAGCTAACATGGACTTCTTAAAATAGAAGTGGGTCCCACTCTAGCTTTAACATTGCATTTAGGCAATATAATTATTTTTTAGTGTTTATTTTGATGATAATTTTACGTTACAAATTGGTTTCTTTCATTACTTTTCACTCGAAAGGAAGGAAATGGAGAGGATCTGTGAAGAGTTAGACGAGGCTAAACTTGATATAGAGAAGCTCAAGGCAGACCTAAATGGCAAAGAAGATTTATCTGAAAATTTAAGGAAAGCTTGCAATCAAAGACTCATCAAATCAAAAGAAGCGACTTCGAAGATTGACAAGCAATCCCAAGAACTAAATAAAAAGGCAAAGGAAATCTTTGTGTTGAAGCAAAAGTGTGAGGATGTCCAGTTTAGCTTAAATGAAAAAGAGTCCATAATTGGGAGTTTAAGCACTGCAACTGATATGCTTAGTTGACTGTGAAGAGAACAGCAAAAAATGCGCGGACAAAAAAAGAGGATTGGTGCTGGCTTTGGATGATCTGGATGAGAAAAGCATTGATCAAGAGCAAAAGATCAATATGCTTATGGCAGAGAATGAAGGTTTAAAAGGACTTTTGTCAACTTTTCAAAAGGAGTTTTCAGAAGTAGAAAAGAAGATAAAAGCACCCAAAAATTGATAGAAAGAGATTACATGCTTCTTAAGTTAGAGGAGGGGAGTAAAAAGGTTGAGGATAAGCTAGAATGGAAGAAAGAGTAATTTAAACATCTAGAAAAAGCAAATGAAAAGTTACGAGAACAATTCAGACACAACAAGAAGGAATGGGAGCATGAAAAGTCTACACTGATTGATGAGGTTTGTTCACTGCAGACAAACTTGGATTCTCATAGCTTGGTTGAAAATGTGCAACAAAGCCCTAGCTCAAGTAGAGACTCAGAGGAAATATTTGGAAGTTGAAAATTTTGAATTTAAATCATGTTTAGAGAATGTCTTAAACGAGCGTGAGAAACCCTGGTCAAAAATTGGACGTTTGACTGTTCAGAGAGACAAAGAAATTGTTTCTCTAAGATAAGCATTAGCCACAAAGAAGACGTTTTATAGAGAAAATGAATACCTAGCTGGAAAGCTAGAGCAAGAGATTCAAGAACTACTTGCATGCATTTGAGAACTCCAGGAAACTCGGATTCATGATGTGGGGAACTCTTCTATTGCAAAACTTTGAAACAAGCTTAAACGTGTGGAGTAGATGCATAAAGATTGTTTTGCAAATCTTAAAGCTAAAGACATTGAGTTGATCTTATAACTGGAAAAGTTAATTGTAGAACTAAATCAATATAGATCTAAACTAGAACTAAAAAAAAACAGAAGTGGAAGGGCTCAAAAAGGAATTGGAGAACTGTCTTTTTGAGATAGTGCAGTTGAAGTTACAAAATGAGGAGGGTTTTGTAATGTCATTGGTTTTGAAATCTAGAATAGCTGAGTTCCAAAATCTTAGAGAAGTTAAGACTAAGAAAAGTTTCTCAAACAAGGAAAAAGATGAAAGTATTTGGCTCCTGTTGAAACGGCTGGAAATGAAGAATATTGCTCTGGCTAAAGCACAAACATATGCCTATAAAGAATGTCATAAAGTTGCATCTTTATTTAAGAGAATTGAGTCTTTGATTCTCATTGAAGAGCAGAAAATCCTACTTCAAAAAGAGTTTGAAAGGTACAAGGACATGATTAAGGAATCATCCAGCTATCAAGTTCGGTTCAAGGAATAAGCTTTGCAAATGGAAATTGACTTGAAAGAAAAACTGCAAGTAGTTTGCGGTGCCCTAGACATGAATAATTTAGAGCTACCTGGGTAAACAATTATATCTTAAGGCTAGAGGTGGGATCCACCCCTATTTAAAAATGACCGCATCAACTTCTAGTGGGTCCCACGACAAAAATTAAAAAAAAACGTGTCGGTAAATTTTTGACCATATCAGTAGATAATTGACAGTGCCCTAACACGATTAGTGGTTAGGGTTCAATATGAATATTTTCCAAATGTTAGGGTTCATTTTGAACGTTTTACAGACATTAGGGTTCAATATGAACACCATGAAACATTAGAATCCATTTTGTATATTAGTGTAAACATTAGGGTTCATTTAGCCATTTTGGCCTAATCCTAAACTTAGATTGTTTACATGTGTTGCAATTAACACAAATTCTTTCAACATTGTGACACATGTAAGGCTAAAATAAATGTTTGAGAAAAATATCTAAAGTCCTTTTAATGACAAAATAACTCATCAGCCTTCCCCATAGGCCTCAGGCACAAACAACTCTCTCAAAGAACTCCTGCACACACTTAATTTGTTTTTCTTAAACAAAATCTATCGTACTTAAATAATTTTACAAAGTTGTTTTCTTATAAGCCCTAAAGATACATGTAAAATCATCATCATTCTTATATAATTCTTTATCATCCTTAAAGCCTTACAATTTTGCATACAATATAGAAATCATAGTGTACCATTGGGATAATTCATCAACCATGACATTTTTCTTATTTTGCTTGTACTTGAATATAGAAACATGTCAATAAACTCCATCCACTTGGCATGTGATTGATTTAAATTCTCTTACCTTTTCAGATACTTCAAGGACTCATGGCTAATGTGAATAGTGAAGTCTTTATACCATAGATAATGTTTATATGTCTATAAAGCTCACACTAATGCATGAAACTCCTTGTCATAAGATAGATGAATTAAGATCAGCTTTATAAAATTTCTCTCTAAAATAGGAAACTAGTTAATTTTTATATATAAAGATATCAATACTTATTCTTAATACAAAACACTTAATTTCAAAAGTTTTAGGAAAGTTAGAAAAAGCTAATAAAGGAGTAAAGCAAATCCTTCTTTATTCAAACTAAAAGTACAATTTAGTTTACCACATTTAAAATCAGTAGACTTTTTGACAACTTAAGTGAGGAGTATAACTAGGGTACTAAAATCCTTCTTAGACCTCCTATAAAAATTAGGTAGGTAATAAAAACTCCTCATATTAGTTATAAATCTAGGTGTAGGTCACTCTTAAATAGCCTTAGCGTTCTCCTCATCCACCTATACCCGTTTTGCACCCATAATAAATTCAAGAAAAATCACTTTATATCTATCTAAAATGAACACCTTTTTAGTTATTATATATTTTTTCTTATCTTCAAACATTCAAAATATTTTTACATGCACAACAAACTCATTTAAAGTTGTATTATAGATAAGAATATTATCGAAATAGATAACTATAATTTTTTAATAAAAAACACTTTAAAAATGGTTAATTAATCTCATGAACATATTAGGTATAGTAAATAATCCAAAAGGCATCATTAACTACTCAATCCATATTTCATTTTAGTGTATATCTTTTACCTATATCATTTTTTTCATCCTATTTTAAAGTCAAATTAATTTTTGTGAACACATAAGAATTGTGTAATTAATTAAGATTTTATTATTATTTTATTGACAATTTGATAGTTAACACACATCCTTTACAACTCATCCTTCTTAGAATCAAATAATACGTGAATAACACATAGACTTGTGCTATGTAAAACATGTTTTCTTTTATAAAATATCCTTAACTTGCCTTTATTGTTCCGTTGTCTCATTTATATTACTTCTATAGGCTATTGGTTAATTAGGAATAATAGCATTGAGTATGAAATAAACAGGATGTTCTTTTACTTTATTGGTGGTAAATCACTACGAATATTATCAGTGAATACATCTTGGAAATCATATAACAAAGAAACAAAAATCCTAGACAAGAAATATCAAGATTGTTAGTATTAAAATAATCTTCTTTGTACAAGAGTACAATTATAGGCTAATTAGAATAAAAAAACTATCTTAACCTCACTCTCTCTAGTATACAAGTTCATTTATTTCTTTGTTTTTCTCTTAAACATTCTTTTCTTTTATTACTAATTTTTTCTTTTCCATTTGTTGATCTCTTATCATTCTTTTCAACTCACTCTCTTTTTTCTCACTCTTAATATAAGTTGATTATCATATACTTATTTAGATGTTAATGATGTAAGTAAAAGTTTGGATCTTATATTTAACTTTCACTTTACTAGGCATTTTCCCTCCTTTTTTGGATGGTTCAATTTTGACCTTAGGGACAAACTTGTCATGTTTTTTCTAACATAATTTCCGTAAGGATGAAAATTTATATTTTAAGAGATTGTCCTTTTTTTAAATTGCCTTTTGACCTTTATTATCATATGAACCGTATCTTTCAGCTCTATATGATGTTGCAATTTTACCACACTAGCATTCCCACAATTTAAACCATTTAAAACCTAATCATAATGGCTTCTTAATCGTCCTTTACAATTACTTAAATTTTTACAATCTAAATCTCCTTATGGTATTTTTCAACACTCTTTGATCTTTGAATGAGGCCTTACAATTTTTGAAACAAATCTTTATCATATTGATTAAGGGTAAATTGTCATCTTATAATATTAATAGACCTTCATAGTTCTTTTGCCTATTTATTAAAAGCTAATCTTGTTAAATAATAGTGTAGTCAATAAACACAATAACATTTAGTTTTATCTTCTTCTCTTTGGTATAATAGTAGTAAAAAATTAACTCTATCTTCTTCTTCCACTCTAAGTAGGCCTTACGGTCTTGGAATGAAAGAATTTTTATTTTAATATTTTTGTAGTTGCCATCTCACCTAGGCTCCCCTTTATATCCTTTATTTTGCTAATCACCTTAATATATATATCTACCCATATTATCTTTTTATAGTTGGTAATCATCTCGCAAGTCATCTCCCTCTTCTCTCTCGTTGAAATCATTTTAGAGAACTTGCCATTTTTATCAAAGTAAATTAGAAGCTTTTGGTTATTGTCCCCTTTGAAAATTGATTATGACATTATCTTGTAACTCTAATTGATTTCTAATGTCTCCAATCATTGCATTCCTGCATTCAGGCTATTGTTGCATAGCTTAAAGTACGAAAGTATCATCCTTCCTTCCCCCTTTAACTTTGTCCTAATCCAACATGCTTTAACATTTAAAAAAGTATCAAAAAAATTCCTTCATATTTCTCTCATTTAAAACTACTCAATTCACTCATGTTTCACTCTAAATTTTTGGCTTTTATCTAGTATATTACTCTCACACTCTTACTTTTTACTACTCATTTCCTTTTTTATTCTTTATCGAACTAACCAAAATAAACCGAGGAATAAGTATGTAGTATCCAATCTATCTTAAATCTTATTGGAGGCAAAGATAAGTAAGAAATGGCAATGAGAACAAATAAAAGAATTTAAATGATAACAAACAATTTTAATAGACTATGGAGTCTAATCAAAGTTATAATTAGTCAATAATACTAAATTTCAAACATATCAAGAACATTTTCAGCAAAATTTAAAGTTGTTACCATAATGAAACAAGAATTTCCAAACTTGGTTAGGAAAGTATAACAGTAGAAGTATTCTTTTCCTAACCATTTTTTCTTTTTCTTTTTAATTTTAGGAACATTTTTTATTTCCTTGTTTATAAACTCCAAAAGATATTGAACAAAAGGGAATACATAAAAATGTAGGAAGAAACAAAGAATAAAAATAACATAGGCAAGAACAAGAAAGAAGAATGTAGAAAAAGATAAAAAAGGGAATCAAGAAAAATAAAAATAAATAAACGATAGATATATCCTAACTTGAGTACCAAAGTTTTGATATCAAACTACTGTGAACCCTAAGGATGAGACCTTGAAACCTAACACACTTGATTTGTAATCATGTCCCATTGTAGCTAAAACTAGATAAAGATAAAACTTTGATCCAATGATTATATGGAATCGTGAATTAAAATTATAAAAGAATCTTCCTATCATTATGAAAAACTAGAACCAAAATTAAAAGATGAGATAAGCAGAAGACAGAAATTCAATTGTGAAGACCAGCAGGAATCAGTTCCAATTTAATGGACACATCATGCACAGGAACATAAACCAAGGATGCACCAGTCACGTGAGGGGAGCACAAAAACAAACAAAGCAGAGGAAACACAGCTGGGCGTGAACTGTCGGACAAAAAATACACTGGCCACAGGAGAAGACGATAGGGTGGCACAACAAAGGAACAATCAAGCAACAAGGGAAACTCACACAACTCTTACGTAACAGGCGCAAGGACAAGGAGCAGAATAAAATCAGAAATTAAAAGGCAACAGTGAAGAGGACTGCGTGCGTAAAGAGGCGAGACGCTCCAGACGGCAAGAAGCTTGCGTAAGTGACGAAATTAAGAAATCGAAAGAGAAGGGTGAATGAGTGTTGTAATAGATGGGTTAGGTTGTGGGCATGTTATCATCGTCGGCTGAAGGAGCAAGAATGAAGGGCCTTGGTGAAAAATAAATCTGGAAAATCAAACTGAAAATTAGGGATTTATGAGGTTGGGGCAGAAATCGATAAAGCAGAGATGAAGGGGGCAACTGATGGGAGTAATGGAGGGGAAGAATGGAGGCTGGAGATCGATGGTGTAATCGATGGTTTGGAAGAGAAGCAAAGAAGGGAAAAATCTGGGTTAG
>JANKYE010415713.1:0-12642 GCA_032467995.1 Erythroxylum dillonii
TACCGGGAAATAATCATGAATGCATGTACAGTTATTTTTCATGTGCAAAAATTCACTGTTGACCAATACCAGTATGCGTGACATTAACCAATTAGTCCTAATCACTCTCGACCTTTGCTAAATTATGATTTTACCCTTCCTGTCGGGGGTGGGATGTTACATGCTTGGTCTTAATGGATTTAATGCCTTATTTTTCCTATAAAACTTGGAGCTTAATGAGAGATCATGATAATAATATAGTTAAGGAATTTTTCACCAAGTGAAATGCTAATGAAATTGAACAATACATACCTTATCTTGTCTCTAAAGTTCCTAATCGCACTTCCTTCCGAGATTATAGACCAATAGCATGTTACAACAATGTTTTTCTAGCATTAAGATTAAACACTATATTGAATAGTTTAATCAATCCATCATAAGGAGTTTCATACTTGGAAGGAATACTGGAGACAAAATATTGATAGGTCAGGAGTTGTTCAAATCATAGCATTACAAAATATCAATTAGAAGTTGCTACTTGAATACTAATTTTAACAAAGCATTTGATACTATTATGTGGAAATTTATTCAGAATGCTACTAAGTCCCATTATATTTATCTAATGGAGAGATTAATGCATCTCTACTTGATATTATATTATCATTATTAATGGTGTTAATGGTGAACCCACCTGTGTTTTTAAAGGAGTTTAAAGGATTAAATAAGGCGACTCTATCTCACCTTACATCTTCACCATTTACATTAAGGTAATACCTAGAATTATCTTTTATGACGTTAAGTATGGTATACCTATCAAATGTCGTTACAAATGTAAGTCTATTATGTTGTTTTACCTATCCTTTGAGAATGATTTGATCTTGTTTTTTTGAGTTAAAAAACTAGTAGTTGGTACCTCATGCTAATCCTCAATCAATTCTCAAAGCTATCAAGCCTCAAAGTTAATAACTCTAAGAGCCAGTTATATGTAATGTTATTTCTAGTATTCTAACTTAGGAGTTTGCCAATTGTTCTGGATATAAAATTCATTTACCTCCCTTTACATATTTGGGCATTCCTATCACTACTTCCAAACTTACCTATAGAGATTGTAATCCTTTGTTTGATGCTTTCTGTAGAAGGATTTGAAATTGAAAATAGTAGGCTTTATCTTATGTTAGTATGTGTCATCTTATTACATCCATCCTCAATAATCCACATACTTATTAGAGTTCAAATTTCTACTTGCCCCAAACCTCATCAAAGTAATAGGGAGGTTGTTAAAGAATTTTCTTTGTATTGGTGACAATGGAATAGCCAAGGTTAGTTAGGAGTTATGTTTGTCTAAGGAATAAGAAGACATTGGTATTAAGTCCACGAGAATTGCTAACAAGATATTCTTTACTAAAAGAATATCGAGACTATATAATCATTATGAATACATGTGGGTAAATAGATGCAAAAGGAGTATCTGTGGGTTAAATAGATATATAAGGAGTAACTGTGGGTTAAATAGATGCATAAGGAGTATCTAAAAGGCAATAAATTTTGGAATATAAAGAACAATCAAAGCTGACAATTCTTAGACCATCAATCAAAATTTGAAATTAAGAGATGTCACTTGCTTCCATAGTTCAGCTCACTTCAACTTACTATTCTAACAGGAGTAAGAGTTAAAGAGATACTCAAAGGAGAAGGTGGAATTGTGATCATTGTGGCTTTACTGCAATCATGAATGCAGTCTTAAACCATAATCCTAACTCTAGCAAAGAGTATACATCTATCTAGTTACGGTATAATTTAAAAATGTTCACAAACATCTCTTGCATATCCCTCTTTAGAGCTCCTGAAATGATTATCCATTGGTGGAAATTGGTGCAGTTCAGTAGGAATTTATCTGAAGCTTCTTTTATACTTTGGTTAACTGTTAAAAAAAGGGCTTAAAACCTTTAACAGATTAAATAGGTTGTTAATATTAATGGCCTTTGTATCTTATGTAAATCCTTTCCTAAAAGCTTAGATCATTTTTTTTCAATGGATATACACTAACTAGAGTCATTTTCTAAGAGGGTGTAGATTACATAAGAAACATGGGATATAGTGGTAAGCTGGTCTTTAATTCCATAATAAGCATGACTTAACCATTTTTAAGAATGGTTTTAGTTGTTGTATCTATGGTATCTAGAGAGAAAGATATAAAAGATCTTTTAGGAAATGAAGAGGGACTCACAATCACTACCTAGATTCATTTGCAATTGAATTAGGGTGGTAATTGTGGCTAAAAAAATCCACACTAAGTGCAGTTAATGGTGTAAAATTAGCTAGAATTTACCCAAAAAAAAAAGATTAAAAGCAAAGATAGCAATACAACAAGTTAAGAGCAAAGATAATTGGAGAAGGCAATATAATCAATGATCAATCCAACCCAGATTGGATTTATACAAGCGGATCTTTAAAAGATAACATACTAATTTTGCAAGAGATCTTGAAAGATTATAATTATGGGAGAAAAATTAAAAGTTGTTGACAAATTTGCCTGGAAGCCCTTGAATTCCCAGCAAAGTTCATTACATGGATTTTGATGTGTTTAAAAACTGCTTCAATTAGTATTCTGGTGAATGGGATTCCTACTAAGCCATTAAATTTTGCTAGTATTAGACAAGGGGATTCTTTCTCTCATTATCTATTCACTCTAGTTATGAAAGGACTCTCTCGACTCATCACAAGGTTATTAGTACCAATGGTAGGTTTCGCTATCATGATAAATGTAGTATTTCCAAGCTCACCCACTTGATGTTCACAAATGATTTGATCCTGCTTTCGGGGTCAGAACCACAATCTGTGAAGATGTTAAAGGATCTCCTTATGCAATTTTCCAACTGGTCAGATCTGAAAGTGAATATCAATAAAAGTAGTTTGTTTTGCTCTAAAGATGTGAGGAACTTTGTGGGACTCTCTAGAATTACTGAACTTGTTATTCAAGAACTTCCTCTAAAATATTTGGGAGTTCCCATTTCATATACAAAGTCAATGTATTCTGATTGTATACCATTTATAGAAAGGATCAAATTTCAAATAAATGCATAGTAGAATCGATTTCTATGACTTGCTATTAGGATTACGTTAGTGGTTTCTGTTCTTGGAAACTTATATGTCTGTTGGATATCCCATATCATTTTACCTAAGAAAGTAACGAAGGAGATAGATGGCATCATGAATGCTTTCTTACAAACTAGGAGTGATGAGAACTCCAAGAAAGCAAAAGTAAAATGGAATAAGGTGACTATTCCTAAATAGTAAGGGGGTTTGGGGTTCATCCCTATCTCTTTTATGTAAAAAGTTCTTTTGTGCAAAAGGATTTAGAGACTTTTTGAAGATAAAAATGCACTTTGGGTAAAATGGCTATATGAAACATATCTTATAACTGAAAGCTTTTGGCAACTGTCTCTCCTTAGGAAGTACTTTGGATCTTTCTGCAAATGTTGAAACAAAGACAGGTGGTGTTTCAATTGAGTAAGCATATCTTAGGAAATGGTGAGATTATTTAGGTATGGTTTGATAATTGGACAAAATATAGTCCTTTAATACAATGGTTTGAATTATCTTGACTTATGAACAGGCTTCCACTCAACTACAAAACATCTTCTTTAATGAACCAAGTGCAATGGGCATGAAACTTCAGAGGGTTCAATTTATTAGTGGGTTATTTATCTCAGATTACCTATAGACATAGGCAAGATGCAGTAACTTGATTATCAAATGCCTCAAGCACCTTTATTAACAAGTCTTGCTATAAGGGTTTGCAGGAAGGAGGTGGGAATGTTCCTTAGTTTAATCTTCTATGGAAATATTCTCTTAATAAAAAATCTTCCATTTTCACATGGATGGTTATAAAGAACAGGATCCGTACAAAAAACAAATGGTTTGAAACTTACGACCTTATTTACGTGCTTTGTAAAGAGACTAAAAAAGATCAAGAACATTTATTTTTCAATGCAGATACTCCAAAGTGTTTTGAAGCATAATTTTTCATCTACTATTAGATACCTACATCAATTATGATTGGACATCAACTCTAAATTTGATCATTCGTACAACTAATTAGAAGTTACAAGATGCACCAATGTATAAAATAGCCTCCACTAATACTATTTACTCTGTATGGAAGTAATGTAACAAGAGGATATGCAGGTAAAAGGAAGTTAACAAGTACAACTTAACTGACGAGATCATCAATTGGATCAGATCCATTTTGATAGCTAAATTTGATTAGCATGCACTATTCATAGGAATGAAGATTAGATGGAATTTGTAACCATTACTATTAAATTTCATTTGCTTATGCAAGTTGTTTTTGTAGTTGGCTTTGTAATTCATTTCATTATGAACTCATTGTAATTTTGAGATAGCTTTGTTATAGTCAATTCGATCCTTATTCAAATTAAAAAAAATATATATAATGAATGGTGCAAACATAGCTGAAATTTGCCAATAAAGGTTAAAGCAAAGTCAATAATACTACAAGTTAAACCTTCTTGAATTGGGGCACAAAGAAGTTGTTTCTAAAGTTCTTAAGCCTTAAGTTAACCTAGGCCCTCTTCATATGCTTCCAACCTCCCCTCCACTATAACTGAAGTTCTTTTTAAATGCAAAGGTGAAGGAAATCATTAGAAATGATATATGGCAATGTGAGTATAAGGAGATATTCTTCATTTGTAATGTTATCCCTAACTACTTCTTTGATTCATCTAACATGATCGCTTAATCTAGCTAAGGTATGCACTTAGAAAATTCTTAACTATTCCTATGCTGCTCTCTTTAAGTCTCCTTCTCCCCCTATACCTTCGTTAAGTGTGGTTTAAAGATCAAGTTCCCATGACCTCCTTTATCTTTCAAATAGCTTCCAAAATACGTCTCCTTACCTTGGATAAAATTAAGTGGAACTTCTTCTTGATTGATGCCTTTTTTTTTCTGTAAATAAACCCTTTAAACTATAGATCATATGCTCTTCTCATGCCCTTTTAATCTCCTAAAATGGAGATAAATGCTAATATGGTGTGATCTTCTATTCTAAGCCAAACCTTGGGATCAACTAATCAGTTGGGCATTAGAGGCTAGATATCAGAATAAACATTATTAGATTATTATAAATGCTAATGTGGTGTGATCTTCTATTCCAAGCCAAACCTTGGGATCAACTAATCAGTTGGGCATTAGAGGCTAGATATCGGAATAAACATTATTAGATTATTTTCAAGTTGAGCTTGACCTATTTTACCTGTTGGATGTGGAAGGAAAGAACCTATAGGCTTTTTCAAAACAAAGTTACAAATTCTCCTAAAATGATAAGGAATATATACAACTAGACGCGAGAACTATTCATAACTAAGGAGATTCATCTTCATTGTAGTAGGAGGCTTGTCACTTTTTGGAACCTTCCTGCTTTTTAGACCCCTTTATCAATCGGGCCTTAATACTGGATTTGTGTACATGGTTTTCTTGACTTTTGATACTGTAGCTGATTTGATAGAGTGCTCTTTTGTTTTTGGCTAGTCTTACTTAATGGGGTCCTATTTCCCTTTAGCTTGATTAAGTGTAGTTAGCTTGTATCCTATAGCCTTTAAGCTTTGTACCTCTTTTTTAATATAAAAACTTTTTATTGTTAATATATTTTAATTTTACAAAAAATTTAATTATTATTCTGCACTTCTAGGCTTTATAAAATAGAAGTAGAACTAACACAATTTAATAATTCCTCACCCTGGGAAAGAAGGAAAAGTGTCTAAACCTCTTGACTCTACTGCTGGTTTGAATTACAAGAATCTCTTGCAAATAATGTACAAAAAAGGGGGCGGAAGAATTAAGTTTATGTGCTATCATTTCCAAAGTTCTTCCATTGGGATCCCACGCTCACGAGCAACATCACGGAACTGTCTCATTTTTTACACTGCAACAACTGTTGCTCTGGCATTGTTGAGGGCGTTGTTGCTTCCAAGTTGCTTTCCCAAAGCATTTTCCACTCCTGCCATTTCCAGAACAATTCTTACAGCACCTCCAGCAATCACTCCTGTACCAGGTGAGGCAGGTCTAAGCATCACCTGTGCCGCCCCATACTTTCCATCAGCTCTGACATATAGTCAACATAATTATTTTGTGGCATGGTAGAGTAGAAGTATGCTGCTGCTAATTAATCTCAATGATCTTCTAGACTATAGGTTTGAATTAAATGTAAGTCAAATTCTGTTGTTATGCATATGTACAAAAATACATAATCTGCAACTCCTTTTCACCCAATCCTGACAATATAGACATATAAAGAGAAATAGCTTAGCACGCTCAGTTCAACAATGAATGGCCTCACAAACAGGTTCTCAACTAATCATATGCATCAACTATATTATAAAGCTAAAAGAAAAAGTTCTATCTATTGCATTACTCAACTCTGGTAAAATCAATGTCACAGGAAGGCTCTTTCAAAATTTTGCTTAAACTATAAAATTTCAGATCATGTAATTATTGATCTTGGATATTTCCACTACAGGGATAGTTAGGTCAACCAAGATAAAACTCAGATACTTCTCCATAAAGACTACAGACCTGCAGCTCTTATAAAACCGTGCTCCAAATGAACTCCAAGCTAACTATTCACAATCCAGTAATTGTATGGCTTGTGAAATATGATTACTAATTTTAACCACTTTTTAGACAGATATCACACTGCAAGGCATAAATCTGCAACAATCTACCAAATTTTATACTATCAGCTTAAAGTTAAGAGTATGTTATGATTAGAGAAACAGTTAAAGTTCCTGATGCAAAGCTAATGCCAGAATGCTAGTAGAAGACCCAAAAATAGGAGAATGGCAGGAATCACTTTAATTCTTAAATGTGGCTATCTAGCTTCTCTTCATCCATGACTATGGCTATGTAGCATGTTCTGTTTTGATATTCCTCCAAAGAATCAAAATTCAACATCACTACAAGATATAGAGACATTGTTCACAAGCCATGATTTTGATTAGGTAGGTGAAATTTGTCTTGAAATGATAGGTGATCCAGTCAATAAAACTTGAAGAAGAATATTATACCAATAAACATTTCTCCATGCATCAAGCATATTTTCTAATCAGTACTTAATTGTCCGTTGGCACCTATGCAGTCTCTACCCAACAATTGGAGCTATTATTAGAATCCCGCTCACACCATGCAGCAAAATTTAGAGTTGCTCCCAAACTTTGAACAACATTTATATATGCAAAGCTCTTCTATACAGTTCTGTAGATTGAAATGCATGCTATAGAATTGAAAGGGAATTCTCTCACCTGAAATTATTTCATTGAGTGAGGACTTAAACTTGCAAATATGTCGTTAAGCACAATCCAGCACTAACTGACTTAAAATGATCACTACAAAGTGTGCGACATGGTGAAACTTCAAAGTATTCTAATTGCTCAACATCATAAAAAATGCAATAATAGGGTAAATGGAAGTTATGCTCTGATCCATTGGTTCTGCAAGAAACAAGTCCACTAAGTTGAGTATATTAACCTTCTCTACTCATTTGTAATACTATCTCATAAATTCCTACACTTCGGCATTGCACAAAAACTAATATCCCCTCCTAAAGTATACCTAAGAACCATTAAGCTGCTCCTAAAACGTACACGGTCATCTAGAAGTTTTTCTGGCAGCAAGACAAATAGGACTGTGGTAATCTCCATTTCTGACAGCTTCAATCTCCAAATAAGCAAAATTAATAATCATTCCCTTGCGACTTACATCATCATTAGAATTGGAAATATGCAAGACCCATGTATTCGAAGCTCATAGTGAACCTAATCCAACGGACCAAGAAAATACTAACCCAATATAGAAAGAAGAAATAAAATTTTACTCACAAATGCGTCCATAAATTACACACCTTCCCGTCATTTATCGTTACCAAAAGACAAAAAGATCGAATCCGCATTAAAAACATCAACATTCAAGGGAAAAATGCAAGTTGGAAAACTCGTACCTGTGAGGAAATGTCGAGTATTTGGTCATGGGAACGCTGATGATGTTTCTCCTGGCATTAACAGCCGACTTTTGCACTGCAGCAATAACTTCCTTAGCTTTCCCAACCCCAACACCGACCTGTCCCTGCTTGTCCCCAACCACCACAACCGCTCTAAAATGCAACTGTTTCCCTCCCTTGACCACCTTGGTCACTCTCCTCACTTGCACCACTCTCTCGTCAAATCCATCTCTAATCTTTTCCTTCTTAGCTTTTGAACCAAACCCAGTTGTCTTTTTCACCTTAGAATCCATCACGTAGACATCATTCCCTAGAACACTAATCCCACTATAAGCAGGACCATAAAGCTCCTCATAAGCAGAAACAATTTCTTCCTCGGTCTCCTCCGGAAATTCATCAAAGTAAGGTGGAGGAACAAAACCCTCAGGTGGGGTTGGAGGGTCAAAGACGATTTCTTCGTTGGGGTTCACGTTATCGAAGAAGAATGTGTCAATGTCGTCGGATTTGGCTCTAACAGTGACTGTTGGGTTAGAAGAAACGGATAGACATGGGAGCGATTTTGGAGAGAAAGGGAAGAGCTTTATGGGTTTCAGGAGACAGAGGCTAGGAGTGGATTGGAGAGGGAGGAATGTAAGGGTACATGGGCTAACTGTTGTAGCCATTGTTCAGGGATCACTATCAGAAGTGAAGCTGGTGAGGAGCTTATCGCCAAAGGCAACTCCAGAAAGTAAAGTGGGGTCTCTAGCAAGTTTTTTTTTTAGAAATTAAAAAATTATATTGATTAGAGAAAGTCACGGTTACAGTGCCCGGAATACAAAACTCTCCGCTCACCCCAAAATGACAGTGTCACAAATTAGTTTAAAAGTCTTAACAACTCGTAACACAGCAACGTTTCACACACTAATAAGACCATCGTTTAGTCCGAAAATGGTAAAACACGTACCACTTCCTCTAATCTTACTTCAAACCTTCCAGAGTAGGATTGGAGTATCTGCATTCTCCCCGCTTCAAGGCTCCTATGAGCTTAGAGGTAGATGACCTAGCGAAAGTTCTGCTTATTCATTATAGCACGACCACTCTAGCCTATCTCTTGGCAATTAAGGTAAGACCGATAATCCATAACCTTATTTTCATCTTCTTCGTATTTTATCCTTAATCTAACCAATGAAAGTCAATTGTAGCTTCCTTTCTTGTCTCTTCGAGTTCTAGGACCTTAGATAAGCATCCCTTACCCCTTTTCCAAGCCCTGATGGCATCTCCTTTTCAGCAGCTGAACGGTAAGCCCCTCTTCCAGTGCCTTCTATATTATCATATGATGTTAGCTTTGAACTTCCCGCTTTTGGTATGCATGTTTCTCTGTTTCACTTTTTTCTACATGTTTCTTTATATTCTTCATATATTTGCAAGCTGAGATGAGCATTTCTTGATAGAGCTAGAGGAGATAATTTGTTCTCTAACTTTATCAAAGATGCACTCTCTTACCTAATGTGAATTTCCACTGTTGTTTTGAAATCTTCACATGTTTCTTTCTGCTTATATATCTTTAACGTAAGTCGCAATGGAAATTAGGTTGATAAGAGAATTAGGATGAGAAATGGACTTTAGTTTGCTAAACCACTGCATAACTATTGTGAAATGAATTGTGCTTAAGGACTATAGACATTTGTATTTTTATCCAAGATCAAATGTCTTCCGAGAAGGGGCACTCAAAAAATAGATGGTTCTTATTCTCTTGTCCTGAGTTACACAAGACGCAATCCACTCTTGAATTCAAAAAAGAGTGTCTAGCCATAGTACTTTGTTTGTTTAAAGTAGTAAGTCATAGGATGAATGAAGAGCTAGGCGATAACTCTTTATACCATACTGCTTTCATACCATTCTACTATTTCGTGCAACTTTTTGTTATGAATATACCCTATGGGTGGTTTCTCCAAATATATTGGTTAGGTGTTAATAAGTTAGGGGAGTAGGTAGTTTGTAGGTGATGAATTTATGAATTCCTCCCACTGACCCTCTATAATAAAGGCCTTCACTTTAGCATTTAATGGCAGATGGCTTAATAATTGAACTACACTCTGATTCATGATTAGTAGTCCATTTCCTAACCAGTTGTCTTACCAAAAACTAGCCTTCTCTCCATCTCCTACCTTGCATGAAATTTAAGAACACAAATTCTCCTTTTATCTTCAACAGTTGTGATAGAAACCAAGAGTAGGAGGACATTGGGTTAACAGTCTATATACTTTGACCCTTTAGGACTTAAGCATGAAGCCATTTTACCCATAAGGTATTCGCTCCTTGTAGTATAGACCAAAATTTCTTCATCAAGAGAGCTTTATTAGTTAACTTTATAGGAATAATTCCTAGTCTTCCCTCCCTCTCAGGTCTGCATACATCAATCCACTTGACCTTGGCATGTCCATTATTCGGGGCCCCTCCTACCCATAGAAAGATTCTCATAAGCTTTTCTAGTGATTTAATTACTCCCCTTGCTAGCACCATATTTGATGAAAAATAAGTGTGCATAGAGTTAAGCACAAACTTTACCAACTGTAACCTTCCCACAAAAGATAGAGCACAGTTGGTCCAAAAGGACAGTCTCTTTTGAATTCTTTCAATGAGTGGGTAGCATTCCCGAAACTGAATCCTTCTGGAAGTGATTGGCAAACCTAGATAGCATAAAGGAGTTTGTTTCCGTAGCATACCAATTAAGGATGAAACTCGTCCTTCCAAATGATCTGCACTTTTAGAAAGAACAAAGTGACTTTTATTATGGTTAACAGACAGTCCAGACATAGAGGTAAATAGGTTCAAAGAAGCTATAATGAGCTTGATAGATGCCTTATTAGCCTTAGAGAATAGGGAAAGATCATCTACAATGCATAGGTTTACCAAAGAGACTTTCTTACATCGGCTATGATGTTTGAACCCTGAACTCCTGACAGTATTATACTTTGAGAGAGAAGTTAGAGTCCCCATACATAATATGAATAAATACGGAGACATAGGATCCCCTTGTCTGAATCCTCTTTTCCCATGAAAGATTTTTGTAGGAGATCCATTAACCATTTCACCCTTGGAAACCCTATCACTTTTAGTAGCCTCAAAATAAAGCTCCATTCTACACTATCAAAAGCCTTCTTAAAATCAATCTTGAAGGCCCAATTTTTTGGAGCTTTCTTCCTTGAGTAGCTTCTTAGCAATTCTTGAACTATAAAAATGATATCCTCTATTTGTTTGCCCTGTGAGAAAGCACTTTGATTATCACTAATCAAAGACTGCAAAACTGTTTTTATTCTGTTAACAATAATTTTTGCAATCATTTTATAAATAAAATTTGAACATGAAATAGGCCTGTAATCCTCCAAGGTTGCTGGATTGCTTAGTTTAGGGAATAAGTAGAGATAGGTTTTATTGATTTCCTTTAAAAGAGTTCCTGAGGAGAAGAATTCTTTAACGACTGCTTTCACCATCGTGCCAATCTTAAGTCATGCTTTCTGAGAAAAGAACCCATTGAACCCATCAGGTCCTGGAGCCTTTTTAGGATTTATTTGGATGACAACCCTCTCTATTTCCGAATCTTCAACAGTTCTAGTTAATAGAATCTTCTCTTTGTTTAAAAGCTTGTTATGAATAACAGAATCCAAGAATTGAGTGTTCATAGTTACACTTCAAGAGATATAAAAATCTTTGAAGAATCTCTAAGCTTCTTTCAACAGATCCTCATGCCTACCTATCTTTCTCCTGTCTGGCAAAGTTATTTCCTTTATAGAGTTGTAGTTCACCCTGGTAATTATTGAGATGAAGAAGAATTTAGAATTTCTGTCTCCTTCTTTAAGCCATTTCACCCTGGCCCTCTGCTCTATAACATTAGCATGATTGTTTAGAGCTTGCAAATAGTCAAACAAAGCTGATTTCTCTTGAGATAAAAGGAGACTATCCCCAAGGTTATAGGATAGTGTATGCTGAAGTTGGGATAATTTATCTCTGGCTATTGAAATAACCCAAAAAGTGTTCTCCCCTGCCTAATTCTTTAGTGTCTTTAAAGCCTCTCTAATTAATTTCAGCTTCTGAACACATTTGAATTGAAGGTTTCCATGTACATTTGCTATTACCCCTTCCCTTAAATAGTCCTGAAATCTTGCTACATCAGCCAAATAGTTGTTAAATCTAAATGGATAGCAATGCTTCACCTTTAGGAACAAATTCCCCACTATCAATGGGGTATGATCCGAAATCATAGGGTCTAAGAAGGAGGCCTTACTTTCCAGGAATTGTTGTAACCATGCTTGGTTGATCATTACTCAATCAAGCTTTTTCCTGAGTGACCATCTATTAATTTGCTTATTACTCTTGAAGAAAAAAATGTCCATTTGCCTTTAGGTGTTGGATCCCGTTTCCAAAATCCAACTACTTATACAGATTCCCTCACACGTACACATGATTCCTTATAAACTCTTCTTGCTCTGATACCATATCTGTTGGATCCCGAATCCGACACACAACTACTTAATCCGAAACCCTCATACTTATACGCGATTATAAACTCAATTAACGTCCTCAGACTAAATATTGTAAGATTCATCTTAATATCCGTCAATAAAATTGATTTACTTAGGGCCCAATATAGAATCCGATTTCTAAGCTCA
>JANKYE010416434.1:0-12635 GCA_032467995.1 Erythroxylum dillonii
AATAATGTTTTATAAAAATTATTTAGTTTATAAAAATTAATTATTTTATAAAAATTGATTGATTAATTAATAAATCGGTCAATTTTTAATAACAAAAAATTTTAAAATAGAATAAACTAAAAAATTAAAAATTAAATTAAAAAATTTTACTCTGTTTAAAATTTTTATAATTAAAATAGTCTAACAAGATTTTTTAATTGTTGTTCCCTCCTTTACTAAAGGAATGTAGCTTAATTCAGTAACTTTTGATGTAATTTCCTTATAATTCAAAAAAAAAAAGATTTTCTAACACGGGATCATTTGTATACGTAGGTGTTGACATTAGTTAGTCAAAGAATTGATTTAGGAAGGAATGTGTAGTTTCCTTAAAATTGGTTTTTTAAAGATGTAATTATACCTACAATTTATTCAAATGGAAAGGAAGAATATATTGTCTAATATGGTATTATAATTGATGTTTTAAATTTTGTACTATAAATTAAACCGATAAGATTAAAATTTCAACTGGTATTAAAACGTCATAAAATTGATATACACTAAAAATTAAACAAAATTGAAAATTTTAAATAAGATTAAAAAAGGAGATTATTCTTGTCTATTGAAAAAGTTGAAGTTTAATTGAAGAAGGAGATTATCAAATAAAAATCAATTGGCTTATTCTTATTTATAAAAATTGGTTAGTTTACAAAAATTAGTTAGTTAATTAATAAATCAATTAGTTTTAAATAATAGTAGTTATTAAAATAACTTAATTGAAAAATTAAACGATTCAAAATTTTTACGGTTGAATTAATTGAACTAATTTTATTTTTTAATCACTGATTAGAATTGGTTCAATTTTATTAGAACTACTCACTTCTTCTTCTTCTTTTCTCAAATCTCATATTCGTAAATATAAGTGGTCAATCTAAATTTTATTGTCAAGTTATACCAAATAATATGAATTATTGAAAATCAATGAGTAAAATGTTTGCTTATTAACTTAACATATGTAGCAATTTATTCATTTTTCATGTTGGAAAACAATAACACAACTCTCTAAACCGATCAACTAAAGATCAACAACAAAACACTCTTCAACTTCAACCAACAAGTCAGTATGAGAATAAGAAAGTTAATGTGAAAAACTAAGACCAACATTTAACCTTCAGCAAAAAGAGAAAAACTACTGCCCAACCAATAAACAAATTCATTAACCTCAAATAAGAATTTACAAACTTTAATATCTCACTCCAAAATTGCAAGTTGTCTTACTAAGTTTCCGGATTAAAACCAAAGTTCATGTATCAATCAACAACTCTCATACCAATTTGAATAACAATAAAAAATGACGAGAATATTATACTACTTGCCCTCGCTCTTTTTTTCCTCACTTTTGGACATTATGGTCACATTCCATGCAATACCTACATATTTTTCTCTTTTATATCACGAAATAGATTTTTTGCATCGTACATGGTCATATATACAATATAGCTCTCTATAACCGTGTACATCTGTGACTAAAGTGGTGCTGAAAGAGACACGGTCACATATATCTCATAGGGTCAACATGCATCCGAAATTCATTTGAATTCTGATATTAACCATACCAACAATCTTGGTGGAACTTTGATTTCCTATCGTTACCGTTTCAAAGTCTGCATTATTATAGTTTGAGAAGTACTTCACATTTAAAACACAACTAGTTTTGAATAATAAATTTTAACTACAAAATTGAAAGGCAAACACAAGTACAAAATTAACATATTGCATGTCATAAAATAAGATTATGATAAAATAGGAATCTGATAAACAAAATGAGTTCAAAAACATGAGAGCCATATTTATACAAATACAAAAGATAAAAAGTTTACTATTCAAGTACAAAATACTTGTAGGCTCCAAAATAAATAGATAGTTTACCAAACAAAAAGTAGCTGACAAATTGGTCAGTCTTGAACATTTCATGGTTAAGTTAACTTTTCTCTTTTGATTTTGGTAGTCAACTTGGTTGAAGACATTTGTGGTGATATTAAATAATATAAAGGCATATCAATTTCAGAAGTTTCTGATATTGGTCTCTTCATTTTGAAAATCTGGGGTGTCATTTGAGCTAAGGAAATAATGTCTATTTTAGTGTAAAAAATTGTAGCTCTATCATCCTGAATTAAATAAACTCAATAAGTGAAAGACATAATACATGAATATATTGAAAAAATAGATGTACATACTTTGTTATCAACTGCAGATACAAAAGTATACCTATCAAGAATGTTTTCTGAAAAGTAGCTGAGTGATTCAATTTGATTTGAATCCTGCAGAATGAAAAATATCTTATAAGAGGAGCAGATATGTTGGCACTTTCTGTAGGTTGCTATGTTATTGTTTTTTCATCGAATAAGAAAATTAAACTTTGTAAAGCAAGAGATTGTCTTACAATTTCAGATGCAGAAACTAATTGTGGTGCATTAGATTGAATAGAATCCTAGCATAAATTTAAATGAATAAAAATAATCATTCATTTGTGATCCATATTATACATAATATTAATGGTATGTACATACTTGATTGTTCACAGTAGGTAATGATGACAGAGGTGCAATATCAATAGGAATGTTACTTAGTGATTCATCCAGAATTGAATCCTGCAACAAAACTCAATAATTGATTACTGAATGCCTATTTACATCTAATTAATTTAACAATGAATGGTTTTACAATGAGATAATATATATCTGAATTTTAATATAGTGTCAATGAAAAGAAGAAAAATTAGATAATTGAACTTGGTAGGAAATCAATCATATAGTTGCTAAGTACTAATTGTAGCCAAGGCTTCAACAGAAGTAATTTACTACAATAATACAATTATAAAAATAAAGAATACCGAAATTTTCTTGATAGAAGATAAAAAATTTGGAATGTGTAAAAGTGGTATTAATACTCACATCTTTGTTAGGATTTATCAAGACCAATGGTCCTACTGAAAGATTAGTAACAGTAGCAAAATCACTCAGATAACATTCTTGGAAAAATATTGCATTCTATGAGATCAATATTGCTACAATATATACATATCTATGTATACCAATGAAGTTTCATGCATGATGAATAGTTGTTATTCTTCTTTGTAGTGGGAAGTAGAGTAATATCTAAGACTGGGTGGAGAATCCATGTATTTATTGATCAGTTCCCAATTACAACTTACTTTCTTGACAGTGAAACTTGAAGATATGTCGATTTTATTAAATTTAGTGACTTGTACCTTGAAAAGATAAGTTTTCTTAACCAAGCATTGTAACTCATCAGGAAACCCGTCTTCATCTCCTTCCTAATTAACAAATTAATTCTAAGTAAACACACGAAAGAGTAGACAATTTATTATAAAAATATTATAATCTCTTAAAAACCTTAATTAGATGGTTTCTGAGATCGTTTGCACTAACTTGAATCAATGGGAAGGCTTGATCATCAAATAACACAAATGACTCCAGAACATCATAAGCATCTTTTAGTTGAACATGTACTTTATATCTAGAATACATAAATATATCAAAGATTAGTATTTATCGTTATAGAACATTAAGTTTAAATAAAATTTAAAATTATGGTATACCTCGTTACAATTCTATTTGGAGTGTTCTAACATTTAGAGCATATGAGTAGGTCATTCTCAATTTTGACTTTACATCCATGAATCGAGCATGCATCAATGTACCAACTCTGCTCAGTTTGGATCTTTCTAATGGTTACGAGAATAGTATAAATGCCATTCTATTGTAATATTATGAAAATATAGGTCAACTTGTACCGAATAGGTGCATAAATTCAGAATGAAGAAAAGAATTATGCATTTTCAATTTACCTCACTCCGTCTCAGTTCAGTAACCTTCTTTCTTGTTTCAAAAGATAAGAAATCATTTAAAGGGGATTGACTTGAGAAAGGACGATCAAGCTGAGAGTATCTCTGGGAAGATGTTTCCTTAACCATTATCAAACTGAGGTTAAAGTAAAAAAGAATTGAATAAATAAGTAGTGCATATATATGCAATGATACAAATTTAAAACAAGATGATAATAAGCCATCATAAAAATATAATTACCTCAATTTAAAATCTTAAATAGTAGGGATGTCGGGATTAATCAGTAGTTTTGAAGCATTCCAAGCATTAGAAATCTTGATTTCTCCTGCATGAAAAAGGGTGATATGTTTTTTTTTCACAAAAATGAACAATTTAAACTGCATAAAATGCTTTGAAAATAATAATGTACCAGTAGAGTTTGATATCATAGCAAGCTGAAAAACAATAATGATTGAAATTTCTTGTGTATCCCTCATTATATTCAGCAAAAAGTTAGCATATTCACCAAATAATGCGCACTTGATCTTGTTGTTACTGAAAAATAATATTTAACGCATAAATATTATTTTGCATATAAAGAGTATAATACAATAGTTATTGAAAGTAAACGTAACCTCTTATCTGTCAGATATAGATTCATAAATTTTGATTTGAGATTATTCCTTTGGAATTCTTTACAAGTTTCATATGCAGACATCTCTCCAAAGACATCTGTTTGACAGTATAAATCACTGAAGAAATATATATATGATTGCCAATCAAATAACCCTTAGGAATCTTATCTTCTAGAATATCTTTGATCCAATTATACTACCATTTGTCACTTAACCAATGCGGCCACTTGTGATCCAATTATACTACAGTTTGTCCCTTATTTACTTATACCAAATGTCAACAAATGTAGAGGCTTAGTCATACAAATTTTCATGTACCAATTTGTCTTGCCATTTGACATTTTTCCTAATCCAAATATACATTTTAATACATCAATTTTTTAATAGTACCAATTAATTCCAAGTTCCTAATTATGGTCCATCAAACCAAAATTCAAGACATATACAATTCATAATCATAATTCAATTTGAACACCTATTACATTTACTTTCATGAACATGTAACATTCCAACTGAGGTGTAATTTGGGGCCTTACATTGTCACTCATTGAGAGCTTGTAAAGGCTAGCTAAATATTGCTAGTGTGGAAGGTTGAAGAACTTTGAAAAATATTCACTTGTGAGCTTGGGGAGGCTCGTCAAATTTACTACTTAGTTTTTTATAGTGTAACACTCAAGTCGGATACTTAGGGACTGGACATAGGCTTAGGTTACAGGCTGAACTAGTATAAATTGATCGTGTCATTCTTTCTCTCCTCTTAACTTTTAAATTTTCGCATTATATTGTTTGCATTTTTATTTTACAAGAGGCTCCTTCACTTACGGAAGAAAGATTCTGTTCATTAAGAAAACAGCTTGGTATGTGCAAATTATCTGACATTTAATTGTGTTTGAAATACTATGCTACTCTTGTTTGTGAGTATTAGCAGGCTCCTTCTAAAAGGAAAGCCCTTATTAGGTTATATGTGTTAATTAGAAGGCTCCTATCAATTCAAAAGGAAAGAGTAACCTTCGTTCTGAAAGTTGCAGTTATTTCTATTCATGATTTTATTCTTGCATATCCATAATACCTTTATGGGTCTATTTGATCTCCTTCCATTCTTTTTGATAATGACAAAGGGGGAGAGTAGATATATTTTTTAATAATGATAAAGGAGGAGAGTAGATACATTTTGATCATGCCAAAGGGGGAGAGTTAAGAGTTAAGTTGATATATTTTGCTTTGCATGATTTTGAGCTTAATGAAATACTAATATGTGATATATTAACTGTTGAAATATCGTTGAACAAAATTTTTGAAGTATCTGTGATATTTTATCTTATAAACGATAGGCTCCTTACTTTAAAGGAAGTAAGAAAAGCTCTTTCTAATCATGACTGTGAGTAAGAACCTATAAAGCTAAGAGGTATCTTTCAAAATCCTTTATAATCATTTAAAGTTTGAAAATATATCTATTATTGGTTGTTATCATAAAAAAAGGGGAGATTGTTAGCTCAAAGTTAATTATTAATGTTTTTCATGATAACGTTATAATATTTCAAAATTTAAATTGGATTTATTGTCTTGTATAAATAACGATATAATTCTTAAATAGAAATAAAATCATAAGATAAATGCTTCCTTTCTTACAGGAACCTTCCTAATGAACTTACCTTATTTTTTTCACAATATCTGAAGGGATCTTGTTAATCTCATTGGATTTATTTCCTTGTATAGGATTCTGTTAATCAAATAATTAAGCAATCAGCTTCGTGATATATTTCTAACATCTGAAGATTGGAAGATTCCAACAGAGATGATATTGAAAATTCGTTAGATATAAAGTCAACTCAAAAAAAAATTGAAGCAAAGGCTAGTTGAAGAAAATATCGATATATCTATTTAAGGAAGAGTCACTGCAGTTGCGAACGAGAAGTGAAGGAAGATAGATTCATCAATGGCAACAATACTCTTAAAAGTCATACCTTTATCAGATTTCTTGTGTCTTGGAAAGTGAAAAATCTTCTTTAGAGAAATCATTGAAGCTCATATCGAGCAAATCAATTCATACCTTTATCAAATATCTTATGCTTTAGAAAGTGAAAATTCCTTTGAGAGAGAGACCATTAAAGCTCATAACAAGCTAATTACTTTGTCATTCGTTGAGAGCTTGTATTGGCTAAGTACTACCAGTGTGGAAGGTTGAAGAACCTTAAAAATATCCACTTGTGAGCTTGGAGAGGCTTGTCAAATTTACTACTCGATTTTTTATAGTGTAATACTCAAGTTAGATACTTGGGGACTGGACGTAGGTTTGGGTTATAAGTTGAACCAATATAAATTGATCGTGTCATTCTTTCTCTCCTCTTAACTTTTAAATTTCTGCATTATATTGTTTGCATTTTCATTTTGTAAGAGGTCCCTTTACTTTAAAAATAGGTTCCTTCTGTTTTTAACTTCACAAGAGGTTCCTTTCAGTTTAACAAACTCCTTCTGTTTTAAATTGTTTTAACATGATTTATCGTCTAACAGACTCCTGTCGCTTAATAGGCTCTTATCGTTTGATAAGACCCTATTTTTTATAATGTTTAATTGGGCTCTGTCTATTATACGAATTGAAAGTAACTTGCAAAAAATTTTAAAGTCACATACAATTTATCTCCCTCTTGCGTATGTTTACTTTATCAGGCATGACTTTAAAAAAGAATTTATAAGGACATGGGTATTATGTTTTAATATTTCTTTGAATATTTTCTTAAGAATTTATGCTTGCATTTTAATTTGCTTCAGTTAGTTAGTCTTAATTAAATTCTATTTGCCTATATTCAAAATAAAAATTAATTATTTAAATTAATGTTAGAAACTAAACTGAAAAAGTAGTAGTTAATGAGCATAAATTTAATTTTTAATTATATAAAAATGTAGTCTCTTAATAAAATTAGTCTCATCTTATAACTAAAACTAAACAAAGATTTTTAATAATTTTATCTATTAAAATTAACATTAAAATAATTTTGTAGACATAATAACTATTTGTATAAAAATTTTTATGTTTAAAATTATTTAAATATAAAAATATATTTTAAATTTAATGATTTAATTCTTCTTAATTACAAAATTTATTCCAAGTATTGATAAGTATAATGAATGCAACCGGAAACTTTCCTTCCCAACCCATTCTTTGAATCTAACATTATAGAAAATTTTAGTTGGTATGAAATAATTTGGTAGCGATTTTTGTATTGAATAATACCAAATTCAATGATACTTATTTTATTTAATTAAAAATAAAATAATTTTTAAAATAATGATATCGATATGAAGCAAAAAATTTTATTAAAGAAAGTTTTTAACTTGGTTTGATTTTCGAATAAACTTGAATTTTTTTAATAAATTGAATTAACACTTTATAATTATCTATGTATATCTTTATCTTTATCCCGATCTCTATCTCTATCTTTAATTCTTTATCTCTCCTCTTTAATTTGAAATAATTGTCGGAGTAAATCGCTCCTCGTAAAAATGTTTTTAAAAACAACGGAATAAGTTTGATCCGCCGCCTTAATTAGCTTAATCAGTTACTTATCAAACAAGGCAAAATGTTTTTTAAAAAAAGTCGGGGGCCGGAAACATAAGGAATCGAAAAGTTAAAGCAACAGTAACACAGAAAGAGTTTAGGCTGCAGAATTGCGGGGCTGCAATAAGTTTCCCACCATGGTAGGCAATGAGTCCATTTTGCTTAACGCAAAGCCCATGTTCGACCCTTTCGCCAAATTTACCTCTTAGCCTAAAACCTACCTCCCTTTTTTCTTCTGGATATTTTTGTCCCTCTAAAGCTTAACCATGTTTCTCGAATCTTATTGGTAAGAGCTTGGCCTTTATTGCGTTTCTAGAGTTTGGATTTTTTCTGACTTTCTACTATCAACTTTAAGATTTCTTAGTGAATCAGGCCTGTATAGCCAGTACAAAGCTAAAAGGCCAGAGACATTCGTTGATAAGAATCATTATCCAAAGGAAACTGAATTTTTCTTCGTTAGCTTAAATTTATATGCTTTCGACGAAAATATAAGGTGGGTCGTTTTGAAGTTTTTTTTTTTTTAACTTCTTGTTAAAGCTTTTAACTTTTGGATGCTGGCTTTTGTGCTTAAATGTGTTCTGTTAACAATTTTCCCCATATTTGTGTTGTTGATTTTGTGTTTTTTGTTACTGACAATTTTTGCAGTTGATAAATTTTGATAAGCGGCGAATACCGGTATATTAAAATGGCCCTTGCCTCTGGACTTCCCAGAAGTTGTTCAGGTCTCTGTCTTAAATTATCATGTCTTTTGATGATCTTTATATATGAGACTGCTATATGTAACTATTTTCATTGATCTTCCTTTCCTTGTATTTTCAAAGTTCAGTTAATCCGTACCGTTCCAAACTATCTTTGGGCATTCCGAGATTTGATCATATCAGATTTGATAATTCCAATGCTATTCATCCAGTATCAACGAGGGTAATTGTTTTAGTTTGTACATTGTATGCCAAGTTTTCTGCAGATTCTCCTTGTTTAGAATTGTGTTTTTGTTCTTACAGATTCCTGGAGGAAGATTTCTGTGTTGTCCTGTAGCACAATCTGGCAAAGAGCATGTTCTGTTGTCAGTTGGAAAGAGTGATTATCAATTAAGATATGGAGATGATTTACCTCAGGAGCCATTTTGGCTTAGTTTAATCAAGGACGCCATATGGTATGCTAAGATTTTTTCTTTTCCCTGCCTTTATAAACAAATTGTATATTGTCAGTTAAAAGACTGGAGTTGGCACTTTCGTTGTTTCAGAACTAGGTCTGTGATGCAACTTGAATATGGGTAAATGATAGAGATGTGTGTTTAATAGGTTATGATTGTTTCAGGGGTTTGAAGTCTTTGGTTGTGTTTCTGTTCGAGCAACCTGGACAGCTCAAGTACATAGAGTGGCCAAGCTTTCAGAGCACGGTATGTGTGATTAATGTTTTTCTGGCTTGAAGTTGATACCATTGGAAATAGAATGCCTGTTTTAAGTTCTTTGAAGTTTACAAATAAAAGAAGTATGAGAGTTCTTACTTTTGTGTTGGTGATATTGTGCAGCTGAAGACTGCTAGCCTCAGTCTGATTCTTGTTGCTCTGTTTATTGTCATACTATCTTCAGTGGACTCAGTTCTATGCTATCTATTGGCTTTACTGTTAAGGAGAAGCCCTTGATGGACTCCAAGTCTCATCAAAACTTGCCATTCATTCTCGTTTTTAATGCAAATGCTACTTGGTTTGCAAATTAACAAGGGGAAGCTCCAACTGTCTCTAGCAATGGTTGAAATGAACTTCCGGAAGAAATTTGTGATTAAAAAACAAAATAGCAGCTAGGCATCGAAATGATCAAGATATGTATAAACAGCCAAGTTATGTTGAGCTTAGTTTGTAGTAATGATCAATATGTGTCGATTGGTCTCTCTGCATTGTATAAAGTGAAGTAACAATCATGCAGGCATTGTCTAGCTACTCTCTCATACCTGTTTTGCATTTTCACGTGGGAGTTTTGAGCACCTGTTCCCAGAAATGTGAAATACCAAGTTTAGGAAAGAGTATTATTGGCTCTGCTTTTCAACAGCTTTAAATGACATCAGGATTATCATCAATGACAGTTAAAGTTTAATTACATGAGCAACTACTTGCATTCTGAAATAAGCAATATCTCATTTAGAATCAAACATTACAATTTATCAAATATACTCAAAATCTTTATTTTATAGTATTTTATAATACTATATAAAATAACCTATAAAAGATATAAATATAGTATTTAGCTATGGAATTTGATTTGGTGTTATTTAAACCAATTTTTTGTTTTCTAATTCAAGCTCCTTACAAAATTTGATCATATGTGAGCATTTCTTTTAATTTTTATAGTTCCTTTCATAATCTTAACCCTTACAAATAATTTCGGATTATTTTTTAAAATCTTATCAAACATGCATTAAATTATTCAGTACTTGCACAATATTTCAAAATTAATTTTTAAAAATTGGAATTTTTAGAAGAATAATAATTCAACAGTTAAATTATAGTACCAACTCCTAACTAAGATATATAATATTTTCATAAATCTTATATTTAATGATACAAAATAAAAATTATAATACACTGAACGTTTTACTCGTGATTGAGACTATTCAAAATAAATTATCCTAGAATCACGAATAGACATACAACAAACCCAAAGTTTAATCTCGGAGGAATGTTCATTTAACTCTCCGGATAACCTCCTCTATCAGCCCTTGAAATTCCAAGGTTTCATGATATACAATATTATACAAGATATTCAAACATGACATCTGAATTCATTGCCGACACCGCTAACATCCAAGAATGAAACTATATCAAACCCATTTTGAAAAAAAATGCAAGGATCACCCTCGATTATAAAGTTTAAGAAAAGGTTAGATTTGACCGCTTAACTATATTAAAAAAAAAAAAGATAAGAAAAAACTGTTGTCCCAAGTGCTTGGCAAATGGCAAGCCCCCAACTCTGTTTTTGTAATCTGAAACCAAGCACAGCAATCCACAAACAGCCACTGCAATGATATGGAGAGCTTCATATTAACTTGAAGTATTAATAACGACGACTTTCTCTTGAGAATTGTGACCAAAACCTTGGTCTGTGACTGTGCTTAAATTCATCATGACTCCAAATGCATCGTGCAACTGACAAATGACCGACCGTACTGACCGTGCAATACGCGGCTCAGAAGTAACCATAAAAGAATAGTTATACCAGGGGACAAAATTAAGTACATTCGAGACCAAAGATTTTGGTAGCTTCGCCTTCGGTAGAGCCTCCAAGGCTTTACACTGGTCTATGCTCCATTCATAACCATCTGCGACGAAATCTATCAAGCCCATAAATGCATTAGGTTGTCAATGTTGCATCTTTTGCAGAACGATGGTATATAACGTTTAATTATGGAACACATGATTCCCTAAATACCTTTAATCTCAATCACATAGTGCTTCGACAAAAACTTTCCTGAAACTTCTCCAAACACTTCTAGATTTCTCATTTTTGGTTTTTAGCCGCAGCAGCCTGTACTCAAAAAACAGGTCATGAAGTAAGAAACTTAAAAAAAGGTAAACACACGGAAGAACTAATATTTCTCATAATAAATAATGTTTCTCATTATCTCTTTCTAGCTAAAATATATTCGTTCATCTTTGTTAATAAACAAGAAAAAAGAAAGTCTCCTCGCAGTTTCCAGAGCTTAACACGTATGATGAAAGTTTTGCTTCGGTGGAAGAATCGTTGTTAAATTCAAAATGCTCATGCTTCACAACTATCATTTTACAAACAAGTACCCCAAGCATATAGGTCATAACCAAAAGTTGTATCAAATTTGAAGACATACATTTTCCTCTCAAAGTTGTCTATTTATAATTCGAGAGTACCCAGTAAGGGACAAGAAGAAATTGAAGCATGAATGTCCAAAGTATCTGCAATATGATATATTACAGAGATAAAATGTATTCATCTCACCATTAGAAGCTACAATAACTTCATAGCTTCAATTAAGATCAAATTGGGAATGAAATGAGTCACTGACCTTTTGAAGTTTCTCTAAGATAGAATCTTCATATGCTTTATAACCAGCACCAACAAGAGTATTAACACGATCAGATTCCATAGACTGCTGGACATGAGGAAACACTCCTGCTGTAGCTGGTTGAAGAGGAACAACTAGAAGAGGATTAGCAAGATTGCCCAAAATGCTTCCTGTTGCAGCAACCTATGGATAGAGAACATCCAAAATTAGAAACAATACAACAACCGAAGTCCCTTCCTCCCCAAAAAAGAAATAATTTGAAAATTTTATCCTGCAGAGCTTACTGCTGCATCTTTAGTTGCCATTACAACAAGGGCAGAACCTCTTTTCTTGGAGCTCTTGATAACGACATCTTCAACATCACCAAATCTTGAGAAAACCTCCCTCAACCTTTCCGCTGTATAACCCTCGCCAATCTTTTCCCAAGAAACTTTAAGCATCTTCTCCTTGTCAGTACTACCCACATTTGCCTTCATTGAACCCTTTGAAGCAGAAGCTGAATCCGGCATTGTCTTATTAGCATGCATTGCTCGTATCCTTGCAATTTCTTCTTTCAGTTTCTTAGCAATTCTCTCCTCTTCCTCT
>JANKYE010416848.1:0-12633 GCA_032467995.1 Erythroxylum dillonii
ACGTAGCCCACGGTTTGGGGTGAACCAGTATAAAAATTACTGTGTCGAAATCTCTCAACTCTCTCTCTCTCTTAATCCTGATTTTCGATATTACTGTTTACACAAGTTTATAGAAAATATTTTATGAACGTGTATACATAAGTTCTTTTGAAAAAAATAAATTTGTTTAATTGGAAGAAATTATTCAAAAAGGGTTTAAAGAAAAAGTTTATCACAATTCAAACCCCCCTCTTTCTTGTGCATCTATATATCGTTATTGAGTAGTGTATTAACGTGTGATTCACTTCAGCCATAAAATCCCTAAGATCTTGTTTTCACGGAGAAGAACCTTATAGTCTTCAACTGGTTCGTTGCATTTCAGCGGTGCAAAAGCTATAAATTACACCATGACTGTATGTAAATTTATAACTAACTAATTTAATTCAAAATAGCGGGTTTTTCATGTAGTAGTCATTTGTTTCCGTTAGTTTGGACTTAATTCCTTCGTATTGGTTCAAAATTTTCATCACTCTTGCATCATCGTCCAATGTCCTATAGTTGATAGATCTGTGTTGAGTGTTCTACGTGGCTGAATGACATTTGATTAAAGAAGCAACAGCGAGCCAACACTAAGAGGAGAAGCAGTAACACAGAGAAACAACAGCGAGCTAGTGACGAAGAAGTAGCAACAATCGAAAAGATGCGTAAAGGAGAAGTTCAGAAGCAATAGGTCCCGTCGAAGAACCAATAGAGTGATAGATGAAGAAGCAACGTATCGAAGAAGGCACGACATTAAAAGAGAGGAAGATAACATTGAAAAGCAACAATGAGGTTTGATTTGTGTCTCTATGAGTGAGTAAGGTGCAAGATAAGCGATATGAATGTGTTTAATAGATATAAATTGCGACTATTCAATAAGTAAAAGAAGTCAATGTTCAATGTGTAGGCAGACATGTTTTTATCATCAGATGCTGACAGAGACATTCACAAAATCCAGTTCTCTACTCCTTATTCATCTATTTCGAGATCTCCAAAAGTCTCCAAAAATTGAAGCACTCATTCATGTCAAACTTCTAAAGAGAAAGATCACACTACATAGAAAGCTCACACTACTAAAAGTTGGATAGGCGATGATGCGTGAAGGGATTAGAGTGATCAGACAATCGAGAGAAACATGGTTAAAATTTAGGAATTAAAAGTTGATTTAAGATTTCTAGTAAAAATTTAAAGGATTTTTTTTTTAAAGTTACGTGTGTTTTTAATTAAGGTGACATTTAAATATCAATTGACTTGTACATAACGGTTTATATATGACATTTCATAATTTCTGTCCAAAATAGCCTAGCGTTGAGCAGAGTCATGAACTTTTATACCATTATTGAGCAGCTTAAATGGTTTGGTCTTAAATTGATCAAACTCAAAAAAGTTTAGCCCCAATTTGGGTTTTTAACCATAAATAAAGAACTTGCCTTCTATCTTTATATCAAAGGCTTCTATTTTTTAAGTGTAATTTCTCAAATCACTAGTGAAATAATGTTGACCCATATTTCCTTCTGCTTCATTCCAGTATATTTGTTGGACCCCACACCCCACCCGAAGGTGTTTGCAGGTTATACTGCAGCGTGTGTTTGCGGGTTATACCGCGGCATCCAACCTTAATCAGTATTGTCCTCTTTGGTCTTGGGGATTTTCCAGCACTCGAACCCAATACCTCAAGTTTTGAGCTGGCTCAATGGTGAGAGGTGTGTTCTTAGAAACAACAAAACCTTGAGGACTTGGGTTCGAGTGCTGGAAACTCCCCAAGACCAAAGAGGACAATACTGATTAAGGTTGGATGCCGCGATATAACCCGCAAACACACGCCACAGTATAACCTGCAAACACCTTCGGGTGGGGTGTGGGGTGTGGGGTCCAACAAATACAATTGGTTTGGTTGACTATTGTGATCTAATTACATGTTTTATTTATGTTCAAATAAACCCAAAAATATTAGGTCATAATCTAATTTCTTACACAGAGATTGAGAAATCCTAGGTTTGAATAAATCTACCGTAATTGGTAGGAGTTGACTGTAACCCTAGAGATAGGATGACATAAATCTTCAAGATTAGGGTCAAACCTAAAAAAAGGGACTCATTGTTAAGTTAAGAAGACTTTAATTCTATTAATTTTGATGAAAATCAAATAATAATAATAATCATAGAAGTGTGTGAATTGTTTTGATGAATTTGTTAAGTGCGCAGATTAATGTAAGTGACACAAATCGTCAAATCAAGACGATACTTAAAAGCTGAATAAGACAAAGCGTTTAAGAAGGATAAGACGAAGTGCGAAGTACTTAGTCTAAGACATCAGACGAAGCATACAAATCTATATAAGACGATATCTATACAAGATGATGAAATTGAAGAATATTCTAGAATGTTAGTTAGTTGAAGTTGGTTACAGGACTCAACTAATAACGATTTTTAGAAGACCTTAGAAGTAGATTTCTCAAAGAAAGACAGTTGAAAATTTAGGCTATAAATATTAGTCATAGTTGTAAACTAAAGAGATACAACAAGAGAAAAGAAAATCTGATTGTATAAAAGCATACTTAGAGAAACTCTGTATTCAAGTGCTCATCTAGTACAAAAATATTCTGAGAAAAGAAAGAGAGAAAGAGAGCAAATACATCTGTGACATGAAGCTCAAAACAATATCTTGTCAAGTGAAAGAAAGGCTAGAGCCTGGAGAGGCTAAGGAAGTAGATAAAGAATGCTTTGTGAGAGAGACCTGAAGAGGCTCTACAAGTGTAGAAATAGTACTTGTAACGTTCAAGGATATAGTGAAATCTCAGACAAACTCTGAGGACTAGACGTAGTCCAAGGTTAAGGGTGAACCAGTATAAATTGCGGTGTCATATTCTCTAACTCTTATCTTTTTAATTTTCTTGTTGTTAGAAGAATAGATACTAATTTTCACTATTGCATTACTCATCAAATTAAGTGAATTGTTTTGTAATCGTTTGAATTTCTAAAGAAAATCAAGAAGTTTTTTAAAGATTAATGCCTTAGATGATTTAACACAATTCAACCCACCTTCTTGTGTATTTTACATATTAAACATGATTTTTATATTAATAAGTGATTTACTTCTTTTGGTATCAAAGAAAGGTTTCCAAGAAACATTGTTACAAAGTGAGGACAAAGATCTATGGCTGAATCGCATGTTCTTATAGCCAAAGGTGCCTCAGTCTTAAAACGCCCTACATTCAATGGTGAAGATTATCATTATTGGAAGGATAAGATGCAGATAAGTTGCAGCTCTTTATAGAATCCACACATATTGATCTTTGGGATGCCATTGAAAATGGTCCATATACTCTAACAAACAATGAGGGGAATAGCATCTCTCGTGACCAATGGTTGGTTGATCAGAAAGCTCGCTTTCAATTAAATTCAAATGCTAAGATCTTTTAAAGTTGTGCTCTAAGCAGAAGTGAATATGATAAGGTTCATAGATGCGAATCTGCAAAGGAAATGTGGGACATATTAGCCATTGCACATGAAGGCACAAACTAGGTGAAAAAAATCTAAGATTAGTATTCTTGTTCATCAGTATGAGTTGTTCAAGATGAAAGATGATGAGACTATTGATCAGATGTATTAGCGGTTCCAAACAATTGTTAATGGACTTAAAGATCTGGTGAGAATCTACGATAGTCAATATCATGTCGGAAAGATTCTCAGAACTCTTCCAAAAGATGGAGACCTAAAGTAACAACAATGAAAGAGGTCAAGGATTTAAGTCAGCTGAAGCTAGATGAATTGCTTGGTTCACTGAAAATCCTTGAAGTAGAGCTTGATGAAGAAGATAAACCTAGAAGAGATAAATCATTTGCATTAAAGGCTGGTCAGAAGAATCAGAAGATACAGAAAAATAGAAGCACATCTTCAAAAGCATTAAAGATTGAAGAAATCAAGAATGATGATGCTAGTGAATCTGATCAAGATTTAAGTGAGGATGAAGATGAACTATCCTTTATTTTAAGAAAGATTAGAAGGATTTTGAAAAAGAAATCAAGAGGAAATAAAGACTTCTCTTTTAAAAAGAATAGCAAAGACGATTTAAAGAATGAGAAAAGTTCTATTATCTGCTATGAGTGTAATAAACTAGGACATTACAAGTCTGAATGCCTATTGTTCAAAAGAAAACAAAAGAAAAGTCAAGAAAACAAAAAGAGCATGATGGCAACATGGGAAGATCTGGATTCGTCTGAATCTGAATTCGACTTAGAAACATCAGAACAAGCAAATATATGTTTAGCAGTTGAAAGGGAATGCGATGATATGGTAATCTCTAACTTTGATGATCTTCTGGATGCTTATTTAGAATTATTAGAAGATTCACATATTATCTTGAAACAATATAGGTTATTGAAAAAGAAATTTGTTGAAAATTTGAATAACACAGAACTTTTAGAAAAAGAAAATGTTTGTCTTAAGAAATAAGTAGACGATATGAAAAAGAAAGTAACTTTAGATATATCTTAGAAGATTAATCAACTAAAACAAAGGATTAATAGTCTCCCAGCAGTTTTATCAAAATTTACAAAAAGTACGAAAAAGATGAATGACATGATTGGAAGCTATAGACATCCAAATGATAAAAGCGGGTTAGGTTTTAATGATAGAAATACTATTCATAATATTAATGTTCTTCATAATAGGAATTTTGTTCCTAAAAGAAAGAAAAAGAAACAATATTTTTATTATTATTCAAAGAAAAATTGTAAGACTAAGCCCAAAGGACCCAAGAAAATATGGGTACCTAAGAAGGATATAATATATACTGCAGATCTCCTTTTTTGAAAAAAGCAATCACCATTAATGATACTTGGACAGTGGCTGCTCGCGACACATGACGGGCAGAAGGTCTATGCTCCTAGAACTCCAACATAAGCAAAGAGGTTCAGTAACTTTTGGAGACAACCAGCAAGGCAAAATAGTTGGGATCGACAAAATTGGTAAAGATGCCTTTTCGTCTATTGATAATTTTCTGCTAGTTGAAGGCTTAAAGCATAATCTAATTAGTATAAGTCAGTTATGTGATTCTAGTTTTGAAGTACCCTTTACTCAAAATTCTTGTGAAGTCAAAAACAAGGACGGTTCCATATTTTTTTTGCCAAAAGATGAAAAAATCTCTATAAAATTAATTTAGACGATTTGAAAAGTCAAAATATTTCATATCTTATATCAATAGATGATGAAAAACTGATTTGGCACAAAAAGCTAGGACATGTTAGCTTTAAACATATTTCCAAGTTAGACATGATTTGGTAAGCGGTTTACCAAAGATGAAGTTTACCAAAGATAAGTTTTAACAAAGATTTCTTTTGTGAGAGTTGCCAAAAAGGAAAACAAGTGAAAACATCTTTTTCATCTAAAAATATTGTAACTTCTTCTAAACCAATAGAGTTGTTACATATAGATTTGTTTGGTCCAACTAGAACACTAAGTCTAGGTGGAAAGAAGTATGGTCTCATAATTGTTGATGACTTCACTAGATTTTGTTGGATATTGTTTTTATCACATAAAGATGAATCTCTTAAATGTTTTAAAGTTTTATCCAAAAAGTACAAAATGTAAAAGGAATTTCTATCGCTGGAATTAAGAGTGATCATGGTGGAGAATTTGAAAATGAAAAATTCAAAATGTTTTGTGAAAAGAATATAATTTTTCATAATTTTTCTGCTCCTAGAACTCCTCAACAAAATGGAGTTATAGAGAGAAAGAATAGGATGATTTAGGAAATGGCAAGGACTGTGCTATGTGAAATGAATCTTCCTAAGTACTTCTGGGCATAAGTTGTAAATATAGCTTATTATATTCAAAATAGAGTCTTTTTGTGACCTATTTTAAATAAAACTCCATATGAATTATGGAAGGGAAGAAAGCTAAATATATCTTACTTTCATCCTTTTGGTTGCAAATGCACTATTTTGAATACAAAAGAAAAGTTAGATAAATTTGATTTTAAGATCAATTCAAAAAAATTTCTACGTTATTCAATTACTTTTAAAGCTTATAGAGTTTATAATCTTTTTTCTAAATTTATTGAAAAATCTCTGCATGTAAAATTTGATGATGATTCTCATATAGATAAAAGAGACGATTCTGATGATGAAACTCTATCTGCTCCTTTAGTTAATAATCTAAATGTTTCACCACCAGATGATCCATCTAATAAGGTTGATGATATTTCAAAAAATTTTAGTTTTAGAAAAGACTGGAAATATAATTCTTCTCACCTAGAAAACCTAATTAAAGGAGAAACATCAGAAGGAGTGAGAACTAAATCTAAATTTGGAAGAGAGGCAAATGTAGCATTTGTTTCTGAATTAGAACCTAAGAAAATTAATGAAGCTCTTCACGACGAAGTTTGGATTTTAGCTATGCAAGAGGAGTTAAATCAATTTACAAGGAATAAAGTTTGGTCTCTAATTCCTAAACCATCCAATAAATCTATTATACGAACCAGATGGGTTTTCAAAAATAAACTAGACAAATCGGGAAAAGTAAACCGTAACAAAGCTAGATTAGTAGCTCAAGGCTATAATCAACAAAAAGGAATAAACTATAATGAAACATATGGTCCTGTAGCTAGACTAGAAGCTATTAGGATTTTGCTTGCATATGTTGTTTTTCATAATATAAAATTGTTTCAAATGGATGTGAAAAGTGCTTTTTTGAATGGTTTTATAGACGAAGAAGTTTATGTAAAACAACCCCTAGGTTTTGAAGACATTGATAAACCAAATTATGTCTATAAACTTCGTAAAGCTTTATATGGATTAAAATAGGCAACTCGTGCTTGGTATGATCATCTGAGTTCGTTTTTGATTAAAAATGACTTTATTAGAGGTCAAGTAGATAAAACATTATTTAGGAAATGTATTAAAAATGATTTTATCGTTGTACAAATATATGTAGACGATATCATTTTTGGTGCAACTTCTAAAAAGTTATGATCAAATTTTGAAAATCTTATGAAAAGTGAATTTGAGATGAGTATGATGGGTGAATTAAAGTTCTTTCTTGGTTTGCAAATTAAACAAACTAAAGAAAAGATTTTTGTTCATTAATAAAAGTATATCAAAGAACTATTAGTCAAATATAAAATGGAGAATGTTAAACCAATGTCAACTCGATGCATCCTTCAATCGTCTTATCTAAGGATGAAGTTGGTAAAAAGATTGATCAAACTCTTTTCAGAGGAATTATTGGTTCTTTGCTTTACCTAAATGCAAGCAGGCCTGATATATTGTTTAGTGCTTGTTTGTGTGCAAGATTTCAAGCAGATCCTAGAAAATCTCATTATATTGCTGTCAAAAGAATATTGAGATACTTGGCAGTTTATACTAATCTTTGTTTAATGTATGAGAAAGGTAATGATTTTAGGTTAATTGGCTACTATGATGCTGATTAGCCTGGAGATAGGATTGATAGAAAGAGTACAAGTGGAGGGTGTCACTTTCTTGGTCATAATCTAATTTCTTGGTCTTTCAATTGCTCTATCTACTGCAGAAGCTGAATACATATCAGCTGCAAGCTGTTGTTCACAGGTGTTATAGATTAAGTATCAGCTAGAGGATTATTCTATCCAAGAAGATCAAATTCTAATCTTTTGTGACAACACAAGTACTATTAATTTCTCAAAGAATCTAATACAACACTCAAGGGCAAAGTATATTGAAGTTAGACATCATTTTATAAGAGACTATATACAGAGGGATCATCAATCTACAATTTATTAAGACGAATAAAAAATGGGCAGATATCTTCACCAAACCCTTAAGTGAAGAAAAATTCAAGGAAATCAGATGTAATCTGAATATGGTGATGTTAAATGACCATTCGTCTGAAACTCCATGATCCAGACAATTCGTCCAAAAGAAGCTGAAAAGTTATAAGATTTCACGTTAAATAGTAACGGTAATTTTCAATCGGTAGTTTCAATTTAATGATTACCAAAGGATCAATTAAAAATGTTACAAATGGTAACTTTTCAAGAGTGTATATAAAAAGGGAAATCATCTCAAAATCTGTAATACCTTACACTCTAGAATTTTCTTGAAATACTTCAAAACCGACTTATTCAGAGTGCTCTCAACAAAAACAATCCAACCCTCTATTCTAAAATTCAAATTCTTCTCATTTCATATATTTCTCTCATTTTTTTATATACTAACCTCTCTTCTTTAAGCGAAATACATCTCTATGTTTGGTATTTATTTTTCATAGATTTAAGAAAAAAATGTTGAAATCTATTGTCAATGGAAGACTTGTCGATTTCACTTCCTTGAGGAATAATTGGATGAATATCAAACCTAAGATTAAAGTAGTTGGCTGGAAGAATTTCTTCAACATCTGAGAGACGGTATATCCGAATGAAATATATGAGTTCTAGAAAAATGCGAAGGTGGCAAATAACACCTTGGTATCGATGGTAAATGGGTTGTCGGTAATAATCACACAAGATTCTATTATGAAGGCTATTGGGTGTCTAAATAATGGAGCAGAACTGTTCAACAATACAAATTGGATCGCTCAAAGTCATATAGACAAAGCCAACATCAATCAACAACTATATGGATCCAGTAATCCAGGAGTCAAGAAGTCTTCAACCCTCATTCTGAAGGCTAGGGTTCTTCATTCAGTTCTTCTCCATTGTATCCTACCAAGAGCAGGATCAAAGGATTTGGTGACAATGAATGATGAACATTCGTCCGAAAGAATATCAGCAGAGGAAAAGGTTGAACATTCGTCTGATTTGCCTATACAAGTCAAGATGTTTCCAAAATAGAAGGAAAGCAAGGTTCAACAACCAACTCATCAAGTGTCTTTAAAGAGGAAGGTTGAGACACTCCAATTAGAAAGGCCTGAAAACTCAAGAAGGTCACCAAGATTAATTACCTTACGACAACAAGAACAGAAGAAGCAAAAAGTTCTAATTCTTGGTGGACATTCTGAGATTAAAAAGGAGCAAGAGCAACAACAATAGCCTACCAAACCAATTGTCCCTATCCCTCAGATTCAATCAGAATAGTCATCTAGAGAGACAGAGATAAAAAGGAAGTTAGTTTTTGAGAAGAAGAAGCCTCAACAACAACTCTCTTCCAAACCAACAGAAGAATAAAAGAAGATGAAGCTTATTTAGAAGAAGGCTTCATCATCTGATGTTCCACAAAAGGCACAGACTGTTGAACACCAACTAGTACCTTACAACTGATAAAGAACAAGATTTGAAGATGAAGGTCATAGAAGAATTAACACCTGATCATAACATAGGTTCAATTATCATTAGAGAACTTTCTAAACAGACAGTTAAGGTTCAAGTTAAGCCTATAATAGTAAATGATCAGACATCTTCTAAGCCCTAAAGAACAAAGACTATATAGTATTCTACAAGATGAAGAGATAGAACCATATCCGATAACAAGCAAAACAACAATCAAGATTGTACCAGATGTACAACCAAGATGTCCAACATCGGTAATAAACAAAGGAAAAGGAAAGAAGAAGAAGTTTCCTAAAAGATATGAAGATGATCTCACAGAAAAAAGATTCAAGTGGCAGTGAAGAACATAGATGATGCATGTCTTGCAACTCAACCTGTAGGTGTCTATGTATCACATCACATATCAAGTGAATCAGGAAGTCATTTTATAGCATCTACCAAAGATGAAAGTTTCAAAGTAGTTGGCATAATATCAAAAGGAAGGTACAAATGTATCACAGTTAAAGGTATCAATTTTAACTTAGAAAACTTTATGCTTTTAATCATTTATTTCAAACCCTTAGGTTTAATTCCTTCAGTTAAAACTATTTTAAATCTTCTAAGGCAACTGATTTACAAATTATCCAGACTTAATGATCTTGATATCCCCAAAGGAAAAAAACCTTTCAAATTACCCTCTATTAAAATTATAGAATTAGATGATTCACCTAGAAAACCATCTATTTTTGAACACATTCATCCATTTAGTGAAATACTACAAGATGCTTCTGTTAATTCGGAGTTCTTAAAGAATTTCATCAAATGGACTGAAGCTAGTTACAAGCAGACGAAAGTTCAAGAAGCCTTAGCTAAAAACATTGAGGAAATTAATACTAAGGTTAATGAACTAGGTGATGCAGTGGGTGATCTTTATGAGGAAATAGCACTTCTACGTGTTTGTATAGAAGAAGATCTCAAGACGATCCACACTAATATTCAGCACATGTATTCTAAAATTTTGAAGAGTCTAAAATGAACTATCTTTTTTATTAATAACAAATAGAGGGAGAACAGTAGGAAGAATTCTTTATATATGTTATGCATATCTTCATTGTATATCTTGCTTTATTTTCTGAATATTATTTTTTATCTTCTAATATTATGTTTATTTGTTATCATCAAAAACGTTGAGATTGTTAAGTCAAAAAGACTTCACTTCTTCTATTAATTTTGATGAAAATCAAATAATAATAATCATAGAAGTGTGCGAATTGTTTTGATGAACTTGTTAAGTGCACAGATAAATGTAAGTCACACAAATCGTCAAATCAAGACGATACTTAAAACCTGAATAAGACAAAGCATCTAAGAAGGACAAGACGAAGTGCGAAGTACTTATTCTAAGACACCATACGAAGCATACAAATCTATACAAGACGATATCTTTACAAGACGATGAAATTGAAGAATATTCTAAAACGTCAGTTAGTTGAAGTTGGTTACAGGACTCAACTAATAATGATTTTTAGAAGACCTTACAAGCATATTTCTTAAAGAAGACAGTTGAAGATTTAGGCTATAAATATTATTAACAGTCATAAACTAAAGAGATACAATAAGAGAAAAGACAATCTGATTATACAAAAGCATACTTAGAGAAACTTTGTATTCAAATGCTCAAGTGCTCTCGCAGTAAAAAATATTCTAAGAAAAGAAAGAGAGAAAGAGAGCAAATGCATCTGTAATGTGAACCTTAAAATAATATATTGTCAAGTGAAAGAAAAGCTAGAGCCTAGAGAGGCTAAAGAAGCAAATAAAGAATACATTATGAGAGAGACCTGAAGAGACTCTGCAAGTGTAGAAATAATACTTGTAACGTTCAAGGATATAGTGAAATCTCAGACAAACTCTGAGGACTGGACGTAGCCCAAAGTTAAGGGTGAACCAGTATAAATCACAGTGTCATATTCTCTAACTCTTATCTTTTTAATTATCTTGTTGTTAGAAGAATAGATAATAATTTTCACTGTTGCATTACTCATCAAATTATGTGAATTGTTTTGTAATCGTCTAAATTTCAAAAGAAGATCAAAAAAATTAAAGATTAATATCTTAGACAATTTAACCCCCTCCCCCTTCTTGTGTATTTTACATGTTATACGTGATTTCTATATTAATAAGTGATTTACTTCACTCATAAATCAGTAATATAATCGTATAAAATTTAACCTGAATAATTAGGTTGGAAACCTTATGATTAGTTATCAGTAAACTCAAGGTCAACGATTAGCATGCCATAGGAGTCTCCGCTGTCTAATAAATCAACAAAACAATTGCATAATAAAAGATTAATATGCAAAGAGTTTAGGGGATTCAAAACCTAGATACTAATTCTTGATATGGATAATTTCCTAAGTGCTTCCTTAATTCTCTATTCAATTTTGTCACCTATTTTATTTTACTTGCTTATGTTTCATTTTCTTTTTATTAAAAATTTAAAATCAATCCTTATACTAGATAATAAGGGAAAGGTAATTACTAGTAATTATTGCCTTTGTGGGATCTACTCATACTTATTGATACTAGCTACCGCTAAGTTGTGTACTTACAGTTATTAGAATATTAAATCAAAATCAAAATAATTCAATGAAAAAGCACCTTAAAAAATTCAACGAATTTTGACCTACCATCCCTTATCCTATCAAAGTGAAAAACGATCTAATAGTTGAACAATTTGGTAAGTCCCTTGAACTGTTTAAGCAACTTCATATTAACTTACCTTTTGTTGAAGCTCTTGTGTAGATGTCAAAGTATTTGAAATTCTTAAAGGAACTACAAGAAAACAAGAGGAAATTGGAGGAGTTATTGACTATAACACTGAGTGGAAGGTGCTTAACAATTCTACAAAGCAAGCTACCAAAGAAACTCAAAGATCTAGGGAGTTTTGCTATCCTTTGTCAAATTGGTAGCTTAAAAATAGAAAAGCCTTTGGCTGGCCAAGGGGTCGGTGTTAATATGATGCCTTATAACTTATTTAAGAAACTTGGATTAGGTGAAACAAAACCTACTATGATAAGTTTGCAGTTGGCAAATAGATCAGTAAAACATGATAAAGGTATTATGAAGGATGTTCTTATTAAGGTTGACAAGTTTATCTTCCCATTATATTTGTGATTCTTAACATAGAGGAAGATGTAGAGTTACCTTTAGTCTTGGTCAACCCTTTCTAGCTACTGGTAAGTCAATTATCGATTATGGATGGCTGGGGCAAGTTAAAACTAAAGGTGGGTTGTTGGACCCCACACCCCACCTCTTCGGTGTTTGGGGGTTATACCCCGGCGTGTGTTTGCGGGTTATACCGCGGCATCCAACACAAATCGGTATTGTCCTCTC
>JANKYE010417786.1:0-12618 GCA_032467995.1 Erythroxylum dillonii
AAAAAGGAAAAGAAGTTTGTGATATTATTCTAGATAATAAATTTGGGGATGCTTGCTTGATCATTGTGAAGATTGTGGCTCTACTTATAAGGCTGTTGAGGATTGTTGATTCATATGAGAAGCCATCTCTAGGATATATATATATATATAATGGTATGTATAAAGCTCACAAAACAATTATAAACGTTTTTAAAGGGAAAGAAAAATTGTACAAGCCTTATATAGATATTATTGATCAATGATGGAATAAACATCTTACTCAAAGGATCCACTTAGTAGCTTATTTTCTCAATCCTTGTTGCTTATGTAGTGGAGAAGAACGTACAATTAATATTATGGGCGGTTTGTTTGAGGTGATTGAATGCAAATGTATTATCTCTATTGAAGAGCAATCATAAGCGATAAATAAAATTAAATTGTATTGTAAAGGTTTAGAGAATTTTGCTAGATTATTAACAAAGAGATAACTTATGTTGAAAAAAATACAGGTAGGTAAGTTTTATACTTTTAATTCATTATTTACTTATTAATAATATATATTTTATCATAACTATTAATTTAAAATACAGTTAAGTGGTGAAAATTATTTGGTGACAATGCTCCAACATTGAGAAAAATCGCTATTATGTTACTCAGTCAAGCAGCTTCTACATCAGGTTGTGAACGTAATTAAAGTGTTTTTTAAAGTATTCATACAAAGACACGAAATCGTTTGAAATATCAAAGAATTAATAATTTTGTTTACGTTACTTATAACTGAGAATGAAGAATAGATATTTTACTATTTTATAGTTTTGTTTTTATTTCAATAATTTTATTTTTATTATTGATTTTATAATTTCTCTATTATGTATTCAGATCGTTTAGTAAGAAGAGAACATATGATTCAATTGATATTGATTGTATTGAACATACCGATTTTTGGATCAACGAAGAACCATCGCCTAATCTTGACTATAATGAACTTGAAAAGACGATTTATGAAGAAAATGTGTTTTTCATAACAAATGAATTAATAATATCTACTGATGGTCAGTTCATATCTTATTTTGATCATATTTAAACTACTGTATTGTAAATTTACAATTGAGAATAATTTTATACATTACTAATTTGTAATTTATTTTAATGCAGTAGAAGAAGTTGATGCAAATACTTTAGATGAAAGCGTAATTTACGAATCTTTAAATAACGTTGAAGAATTTGAAACTTTTGAAGATAATGAGATACAACCTCCTTCAAAAATATAATTTTGATTTTGATTTTTATTTTAATATTTATATTAGACTCATATTTATTTATTATTAATTTATTATATAATAATAGATATTGGTGTATTTTATTTTCACTCATTCTTATAAGTTTTACTTTTTATTTATTATATACCAGTTCACTACCGATTGAATCTCAAAATTTTAAACCTTTCCTTCGACTGGTTCGATGTCCGGTCCGATTTTTAAAACATTGAATAATTGTACTTTTGCATTTGAGCATCGGAAGGCAATGGAAGGAGTTTCTCAATTGCAATGAGCCGATGAGATTTATGTTCCATGTAAGCATTATCTGTTTGTTGCTGTTTAATGTTTTGCCTTTGAATTGTAGTTGACTTAGATGCTTTCTTCTTTTCTGTCATGTTCATTCAGGAGGATGCATAGAAACATGGGTGACAGGGCTGCAAAGAACGGCTACGCAATTTGAGGTGTACAGCTGTTCGTTCCCCCACTGATGCACTGTGATGCAGTTGGCTGGTGTACGAGGGGTGGGTGAATCGGAAATCCATTGGTACTTAGTATTGAACGGGGTTTCTTAGATGTTAAAGGGTTTGAGAAGATATGGCCGACAATAACTACTACATACGCGTAAACGACGCGAAATTAATTGGAAAGATATCGATCCCTTCCTGACATCTTTTGACGGTTGTACTATGAAAGCGTTACATTATCACTGCCTTGGCCTGTCTCGAAATAACAGGACAGGAAGGGAGGAGCTTGATTGTCCACCGTTCAAAGATTGTGCTGCTTTGGGACAATGAAAACCAAGCATAATGAAAACATTCCTAAAGAGATTTAGGCAAGTGGATCAGTGGACTACATATGTGTATATATATAATAATACAAGCCTATAAACTACTGGTGCCCCATGTACAAAGAAGCATAACTCTTAGCCTACAAAATTAGATTCATTTACAACCAATTCATTATACCTTTCATCCACCTCACTTGGTGCTGACAAAAGATAGAACTAAAACATCTAAGCTAGTATCTCCCCTTCTTCCCCATTCCCGTTTAGAACCACTTCATCCATATCTTCTTCATCCTCATGTTTCATGAACAACCCCAGACGCTCTAGTGGACTTGCAGAATCTACTACTTCAATTCCTCCCTTTGCCAATTTGCTGCCACTCCTGTCCAAATTGGCACTAGAGGATAATGAACACCCACACAGCATCTCCAGCTCTTTTATTATCTCTCGGTTCTCTTCTATCTCAACAGTCCTTTCCATCTGGTGGCAACCAAGAAAAATTTAAAATCATATCTACTATAAATATCTCTGAAAACACAAATATTAAACTTCCAATCAAATCTATAGGGAACTAACCTTTTGTAGTGCCACACGTGCAGCTTCTCTTTCTTTCTCGCGTTGTTTTTTCAACTCTACCTCTTTCTTCATTCTAGATGCTACTTCAGCAGCTCTGATTTGTGCTTCAATTCTAGCCTTCTCTGTAAGGAGAGATGAAAGTTCATATATGATGACATACTACAAATTAAAAGTATCTATCTTAAGACCATGGAAGCAAGCAACTATCTTCCACAAAAGTTGTTACCACAATATTTATCTATTTAAAAGAAACAGCAGTTTAGTACACAAAATATGCACAGAGCTTCAATTGGCACTTGGCTAAAGAATCAAAAAAGGAATCTAAAAAGGACATAATATGCTGGCACTTGAACCAGAAATCCCACACAATGAACCATACAAGCAAGGGGTTTTTCAAGAAGAGAACAAGATTGAAGTAGGAGAGCGTATAGTTTGCCTCAACTGTAACTTTTAGGGATTATATAAATACTTGAAACTTTGATTTGATCAATTATTAAACAAGGTTTGTCATGGATCTTTGTTAAGAAGCATAGGGATTTAATAGTAACAAGCCATTAACTTTCTATTACACGATCATAATACAAAGATATCCAACAAAACCAGGGTTATAAAATACAGGTTAACAAGAACTATCAACTCGAGCCCAATAAACAACATAGAAACAAAACATTTATAGGGTGCCAACTGCTCGGTTGAAGTACTTCCAAACCTACACCATATGAACTGGAACATTGTTTACTGAAGAACAGAAAATGAATAGGGTTTCAAGTATTTGTTTGAGTGTAAGTTGTAGATCACAACCCCAGTATGTTATACTTCCTTGTGTATTCTTGTTACGTTAAGTACCTCATCAAAGAAGTTAAAAATTATGGCACTTCAACAGAGTAAACTTAAAAAGGTAGCTAATAGACTCCAGAATGTCACAATTGCTAGGGCCCATGTGACATAATCCAATTTTTAGTCCTCATAAATATCAAATTGCTAACTCACCTTCTCGCTGCCTCATTTCTAACAGCTCCTTTTGCTTCTGTATGCTTACAGGATCAGCCTTATCACCCTGAAAATATCACATCAACAGCTCACATGCAAAGTTTGAATATATTTGTTACCTTAACGTATGGAATCAAAAACACCTCCAGTATCCCATACCAACAGCATTTTTTCACCCAACTAGTGAGATATAAAAACATGATAGGAGTACTTACATGGTCAAGAAGTGTCTTATGTTGAGCTTTCAAGATAGTGTCTGCAAATCGTTTCTTTAGCATTGCAGCACGAAGGGCCTTCTGAGGAGATAATGGCACATCAAAAACAGCATGTCTCCATCCTAATCCACACAACAAGCAGCTAAATCAACATAGCTATCATACCAACTAAGCAGCCAGCGGTCAAACTGAATTTAGGCATAACAAGAAATACTGACCTTCTCCAGATGTAGCATCAGTTGCATGTGTCAAAAGTGAAGAACTAGAGCCTGTGTTTTCGTCATCCAATGCACTTTGACCCCCTTCACAATGATTCCAAGTTATTACTTAGACATCAATGGCTAAGTAGTAGAATATAACATCAAAAATGACTCTCACCATCAGAATCTGGATCTAACTTGCTCACTTGGGATATTGACATGTTTTTGGCTTGACAATCCTATATTAGAACCCCGAGAGTCAATCACAAATAACACTACATCACATATTTAGCTAAGAATAGCATGCAGGATTTTATTACCTGTCCTATAGCATCATTGCTAAATGAGCGATGATCTCTGTCCAATGATCCCTCAGAAGATATATCTAACCAATAACAACAATATAGCTGGTAAGCCAATCACCAAGAACTATAAACACTAAGAGCAAAAAAGTGACAGTGTAAACACCTGAGAATGTATTAGTTGAGTCACTGATAACGCTACATTGACATGTGATCCTGTCACATTTGTTACATTTCGAGGCAACTGAGCTAGATGATGGCTTTGAAATAACAGATACATTACTGTGCCTACCACCATCAGTGCCTATAAGACACATTGCCAATTAGCTCCAATTAAGAGCCATAAAGAAGAAACCATATTCCGAATCTTCTGTACCTTTATATGAATTTTGCTCCAATGATTTGTTCACACACTTTTCAGATGGTTTAGCAAGCTTTACCTTCAGGAGAACAAATAGCACAAATTCAATTGGAAAACAACTTCAAAACACGCAAATGAAATGGACCAGCTAATAAACATTTATGGGAAGGCATAATTATAGGCAGAAATATGACATCATAAGTTTAGCAATTAAAATAAGCGGGAATATCACCTACACCTTTACAGAGTAATGAAAATAACTTACTTTTAAAGATCTTGTATCAGAAGAATTCATCAACTTTGCTTCTGACGCCTTTGACCTCTTGCTTAAAACATTATTCTTCGAGTGAGGAACTATAAGATCACTTTGTCTTGCATCACATTTTGCCTTCATTTCCTCGGTAACAAACTTTCCACTCCCAAGGTTTGGTTCTTCACAATGCCACTTTTCCTCCAATGATTTCCACCTTTTCTCGAACATCTCATTTAGCTCAATTGCAATATTATGAACGAAATTTTCTCTTGGATTATATAACATTGCATTTGAGAAGGTTAATCTGACATCAGCTGCAAATTCTTCAGGATAGAGATAAACATTTTTGTCCAGTTTGGACTTTATTGTTCCTAAATCCATAGGCTCTGAAATTATTGAGAAATAATCAGGGATCTCCAGCTTAACTGGATCCACTGGCACATTGAAGAAAAGACCAAATTTGTGACCCATCAGTGTTTTTAAAATGGCAGAACATTGATGTGTCACACTGCGGCCCATTTTCTGCCTTTTCTTCTGTTGAACCTCTGTGACTCCAGACAGAACACGCCTCTTTGCACCAAGTAGTGCAGATTTCTCGGCGGAACTTTGTGCTTTACCTATCTGAGAGTGACAGCTTCCATACAGGGAAGAATTGGGATTCCATTCATTGTCATTAATCTCACATGAACTTGGCTGAGAAACTGCTTCTATTCTCCTAGAGGAAATCTTAATCTTCAAGTTGTTTTTGGCAATCACAGGCTTAGCAGCAATCATCATGATAAAAGCCAACACCAGAAGATGCACCACCTCGAGCAGTCTCCCTAAAAGCTACCCTTATCCACACAAAGAGCCAACTGCCAACTAATGGCAAAAGCCTTCCTCCAAATGAGTACTAGCATAAAAGAATTAAGATGCCTAGTTGATATAAACAGAAGCAAGATGAATTATCATTAGACCAGTAGCGTATAAAAAACCCTAATTACAAGAGAGACAGAGAGTGAAAAGATGCATATATATAAAGAAAAAGAAAACCCTATCACTGAATCCGCCCATGTCTAAGAATACACCCAAGGCTTCACTATCAAATATAAAACATCAATGAAATCACCTAACTCATTAACCAAACGTCGCCAAAGATCAATAATTCAAATTTGGATTTCTAAAAACAAAGAGAAAATTTGCCACAAATTCATGGCCAGAGATTTACAGAATCTTCGTTACGCAATTTCAAGCTAACAAATTTAGGCTGGACTTGGGCTGACCAACCCTGCTAACCATCACACTTAAAAAATAGTATCAAAGGTCACCATTGGCCTCTCCAAACTTTCTATTTTCTTACCAATTGTCATGTTTTGAAGCATTGTTACATTAGTACATTTTATTACTAATAAGCTAACGAATATGAGGATCATTTTATTATTAAACATAAGTTTATTGGACATATAAATTTTACCCAAATTGCTATGAAAGTTCCTTATGATGTTTCACATACATTAACACTTCGAACTACAAAAAAGACAAGAGTATGTACACATTAAACACATAGACACCCAATTAAGTTCGAATATATACCTTGAGTTTTGACAATCTCTTTTTATGTCCTTGACACTTAAAGGTCCAAAGTCGCCAGCCTGAAATAAGTACATATGTAAGTCCATTAAGTGAAACAAACTAAAGTTTGGACTGCAGATTTCATTAAATTCTTAGGATCCAAACCTCAATCCTTGACACTTTGCCTAAAAACCTAACCAAACCAGCTAAAAACTAACTTCTCTTACTCTTACTCTTACTCTGTTATTTAAAATAGTGCTGACAAACAAAAGAGACAAAATATAGTAGAAGCCAAAAGAAAAAAAAAAACCAAAAAATCACTGACTCCTCCCTAAAACCATGCCATCAAACAGGAATGCAAGATAAACCACAGTGTGACAAAACGCTCAAAGGGTAAAAGGGAACAAAATTAACAAATTACAGGAAGGAAGTAGCACACCTAAAGCAATGCTCAACTACAAACATAGTATTGAACCGTCAATGAAAGCAAGAGGTGCCAAAATAAAAATTATAAACAGCTAATATATTTGAAACTAGAGAAATTAAAAATAGTGAAAATTGAAAAAGTTGATAGAGACACGGGAACACAAAGTGAACATGAAAAATACAGATGTTAATCATGACAAAGAAAAGGAATTACAACAGATATATACTTGTTTATGTCAGAAAAAACAAAGGAAACACAACCAGGTCGTAAGTATCAAAAAGACACTGGAGAAACGGCAAAAAGGTTTAAATCAGAGGTCCTTCCAAAATCACTAAAAATTTTACCCAACAAAAGCAAGGAAACCTTAAGATGTCAGATCCCCAGGAATAGAAGGCAACACTAGCAGAAACACAGGATGGAATTGATGCTATCACAAGTATATATAAAAAGTATGGGCCTGTCGATACAACACTAAGATCGAATGAAGATGTAAACTTATCCACGGCTACAGTATAAACAAAACATTTATTTTGAGGCATCTCATCGTACATGGGGTTGCATTACCACTCTTGACAGCCTCCTAAAGCATCCACAATAAAATGAACTGAAGCATAAATGAACATACAATATTTCATGAATTTGAGATTGCTTACAATAACATAAATTACTAACTGATTATGAAAAGTTAAATAAATTACTAACTGATTATCAAAAGTTACAATCTCCAAAGCAATTACGAAACAAAATCAAACAGAATAACTAAAATGGCAAAACATATATATTTAAACATATTAGAAGATAAAAGGGTTAAACTGAACCCTAACATTTTAACTCTTCCTTGCTTCTGTTTTAAAAGATCGCAAAAGGGATATGTGAGAGGTTTTCGATTGAAAGAGAGGAAAGTGACTAACGGAAAGAAAAAGATGAAAGCATACACAACATATAGAAATTAACCTTGTTAACCCTAAACTGCAAGAATCCAACAAAATTTTGTGGACGCAAAAACCAATGGCGACGGTGGAGAATGGAATTGGATTTCCTCAAAAAACAGATCAGAGAATCAAAATGATAAGAGAGAAAATACGGTCCCGTCAACACCAGGATCGTCTCATTCCAGATCTACCCGGCTATCATAAATTCCAAATTGGAAATCGAAGCAAACTCTAGACTTTGTTTTACTGAAAATATCTAGAGATTGGATTGAACATGAAATGAATAAACCCATAATACTCTATCAAAGAACCGAAACAAACCCAAGTTACCCTTGCGGAATCATCAACGTAATACTTTGGTCCTGAATCCTCTTCAAAGACACTAAGCAAGATGATCCTCGACCAAGGATGCTGATTTTATTGCAAGCCTTGGCGATATACATATTATAAACGAGCAAAAAAGTAGAGAAGAGGAAAAAAGAACTGGAAAATAAGGTGTACCAAAAATAACAGAAACCAAGTAAGCCAAGTACCAAGAGAAGGAAAGATTGCAGAGAATTAACATCTCCATCGATAAGGGCTTATTGCGGTTTCTCCTTATACCATTCTCAAATCGCAAATTTAAGCACAAAAACAATATTAACAATACACATAGCAATGACGAAATAAGAACAACTTTAGGGTTTAGACTAAAGTAATCGCACCAGTTACCTTCGAAACCACCAGATCCTTCGTATAAAAATTGAAAGATAAATAAAAAAAAGAACCCTAGCGCCAAATCAAGGGGACGCAGAGAGGAGAAGAATTAGGGTTTTAGAGCGAAAGTGAGAGTGAACGTAGCTCCCTTTCTACTCTTTCCTCTTATCTGTCTCCAAGTGGATGAGAGAATTTTCGTTCGGGTTTATAGTTGGAAACTCCGTCTAAGACAAGGATAATAGGGTTTAACTACCGAAATTACCCTTTAGCCCATAATGATTGGGAGAGAGTGGCTCTTTCCGCTTCGTTGCTTAATTATACTCCTTTTGTTCTAAAACAATCCTCTCCTGTCCTTTACCGACTAAGTCGGTACGACACGGAAAAGTAACCCAATCTTATTTTGACTAACCTTCTTGAAAATAATTAAAAATTAAAAATTATTTAATTTTTTTAGTTAAATTTAATTTAATATTTATTGTTGATAAAATTGATTGTTTATATAGTAAATTGAAAATAGAAAATCAAATATAAGTATAAATCTTAAAACATAATTTTTAGAAAGGTAAAAGAGATACCTCTTCTATAATTTTAAAGATTTAATTTTAAAAATTTTACACTTAAATCTTTAAAATTTTTGAAAAAACTCCTTCTGCGTTCAATTCTTTTTAAAAAGCTTCTTTTAAACTTTAATTAAAAATAACTACAAAACACACATATTAAATATAAACTAATTAAATATCACTAATATAATAATTTGACTCAGCTTTAAACTATGACTCAAGCGAATTTAATTTAAAATAATTATAATAAATTATTTAATTTAATTATGTCGATTCGAATTTAAGAGTTTAGTTCAATTGTCATATAACAACATTTAATTAGTCAATATTTGATATTCTAAGTCAAAGGTATGGAGTTTTTTTTTAAATTGAAAATTAAAAAGAATTTTTTTGAAAATTTAAAGATCAAAGACTCTTTTAAGATTCCACTTAAACTACAAAATCAACGTAACTAATAAGTATTTATATATTCTATTATGATGCTATGGAGATAAAAAGTCTAATTAAGTAAGATAAAAAAAAGTCTAATTAAGTCTCAACCGCTATATCTATTACTACTTTACATTATGCCGTTATTAAAATAATATTCATTATACCCTATACTTATTTAGACATTTTGTAAAATGTTAAGGTAAATCACATTTTTAACAAGTTTTTTAAAAGATTATTTTTAAGGTCATATGAATATCTAGTAGGTCCAAATTGCTTATTTGTTACGTAACATAGATTAAATTTAATACTCCTATACTAAAAGTTACCAAAAACTTAATTAAAATTTAAGGTGCTATCTAATGATTAAAAAATTCAAATAGTTCGGCCGGTTTAATCGTAAAAATATTAAATCATCTAGTTTTTCAATTTGGTTTTCAACTTTTCGATTCGACCTACTTTAACAACTCTTGTTGTTAAAACAATAATCAATTATAATAAATCAATTAATTTTTATTTAATAAATTATTTTTTAATTAAACTTCAAATTCTTCTATAGGTAAGAATAAAAAACCCTTAAATCCGATGTCGCCTTAGGGTTACTTCAAAAATAACCAATGATTGCATATAGTGTAACCTCAGGTCGTTCTCTTTGAGAAATAAAAAAATGAAATTAATTTCTTAAGTAGCTAAATGCAATCCAACCTAAACTATAAAATGAGGGTTGATTTGAACAATTACTCCTAAAGTTTGCAACGAATTGAATTAAGCACTAAGGACTTGTTTTTGGTATTTTTAAAATTAAAATGAGTAATATGAAATGACAATGAGTGAATTAAATAAGAAGAAAAACACAAGTAATTAACAACGATAAATGCAATCCTTTAATTCAATAACGCAGGCAATTATAACTCAAACAGATGTTGGAGTTAAAACAAATGAACCAAGAGTTATAATCAAGCTTTTAATCTAACAACTGAGCCACCTCAAATTATTACAAAAATATTTTCCATAATCCCAATCTACTAACTGCCACCAGAATAGTAAAATAAAACCAAGGATACTAAAACCAATGCTTAATTTCTACTCAATAATTAAGAAAACAGAATTTATGCCAGTAACAGATATAATAACCCAATAATTCAAGCCACCTTGAATAATCATCAATTTCGCTAAAATCCCAATACAATGTCTTGACCCAAAACAAAGTAATGAAATTAAATCAAAAATCAACATAATATCAATTGCTAAACAATAATACAATTACAGAATCTTCCAATTCAAAGTTATAATCAATACGTAACTCCAAATAATTAAATAGTTATCTTAAGACCTAGGAATCACTAAATAATTAAATGGTTAGAAGATAAATGCAGTTTAAACTCGCCTATAAAAATCCAAGCTCCGTCTATTGCCATTGAACCAAAGGATTAAGATAAATTAGCCGCAAAAATTCATTGAAAATATCAACAATAAGCCACGACGACTCATGGAAAATGCTAGACTGAGGACGTTTCCTAGACCAACCACAACTCTCGCGCACCACGCATGCACACCACACTGCGTCCCTTTACCACCTCTCTTTTGTAGCTTGTAGTGACTAATTTTTCTCCACAAACCCGCGCAACCCACGCCTCTCACTGTAGTTAGAAGTGATAAATTAATGTTGTCCAAGCCTTCTGTTCACGCACACACCAGGCAACACTTCACGTTTTTCTTCTCCAGTCCACACACTCACGCAGCACACACCGCACTCCACTCATCACGACACACACACAGCAGGCACGCCTCCACCGCCTCCCTTCATTTTTGATGTGACGATTAAAGTTTTGTTCACTCCAAAACCCTTCTAAACACGCATGCCTCTCAGCCCACATCATCGTTTCTTTCTTCTTTCAGCACCACGCATGCCACTCTCCTTTTGTGTCTCAACGTTATCGTTTTTCTTCTACTTTTCTTCAATGTCCCACTCCTGCCTCTAGACCATGCACACATCGCATTGCCACCTTGGTGTTGTCGTTTCTGTTCTTCTATTACTGTCCAACGTTGTTGTTTTTGGTCATATGATGCTTGCATTATGGTTCTCTTTTTTAGCTATTTTTAATACCTTGGATCACTACTTCTTAATCTTTTGTAGTTTAATTTCTCCAAGTACCCTACAATAAAAATTACAAATAATGTAGCATCAATTGTCCAAAAATTAATTTATTACAAGTAAACCAAAATATGACAATTTTTGCCCATATAAACACAAATTAAATGTAAGGCACAATAATTCGAATAATAATCAAATAAATGATTATTATTATTCGATCACTTTTAGTGAAAAAAACCCATCTAAATGATATGAAAATATATATGAACAAGTGAGTTTGTCAACTCCCCCACACTTAGCCTTTTGCACTCTTGGGCAAATTATCTGTAAAGAAATATCCAACAGTTAAACTCAATGTAAGCAAGCATAAAATCGACAAGGCAAGAATATGCAATCAACTCAAACAACCTCTATCCCTAATCAACCAACAATCATGGAATGCTTCGGTGCAAAGAAACTAACACAAGAGATATAACAATATAAAAGGAAAAGAAACAAAATAGATCTCTCATAAGGTACAAGTGTTTTTCTCAAGTCTCAAATAGGGAATTTTTCACTCAATCCACCTAGATTAGCACCTACCGTAAGCTTGTAAAGATTCTTCTATCCCCACCACTAACATACCATAGATTCATGATCAAGGGGACTTTGTAGGGTTGTAATATTGATGAAAGGCTACTGAATGGATGAAATGGAAAAAATGACAAATGCATTGCATGAGTGTTAAGAAACAACTCAAAATGAGTTAAAGTGCAACCACCAAATGAACACCAATGTGCACTTATCAACTTTAAAGACCCAATATTTTATTTTAATCCAGAAACTTTATTCTTTTTGGCCAAACTATTCTCTCTTTTTTCTCATTTTTTCTTTTTTCTTTTTTTGTTTCTTTTTGGTTTCTTTTTTGTTTTGTTTTTTATTTTGTTTTTTGGCAAATTTGGCATACCCTAACCCAAGAAGATAAAAATAACAACATCAATTATGCACATTTAATCATGAAGAACATAAT